>CAUVYS010000094.1:0-101568 GCA_963556215.1 Bombus vestalis
TTTCGAAGTTTAAACGCTGATTTTACTCAATTTCACACGCCGAATGTAACGCATGCCACTTTTAGCATCGAATCAAGCCGAACGGCTCGCAAAACGCGGTCTTTCGTCGTGTTTGACTGTAATTTCTTTCCTGCTGGAGATATTTCGACGATTGAACGCTGATTTTACTCAATTTCACTAGCCGAATGTAACGCACGATACTCTTAGCATCGAAACAAGCCAAGCGGCACGCAAAACGCGGTCTTTCGTCGATTTTGACTGTAATTTCTTTCCTGCTGCAGATATTTCGACGTTTAAACGCTGATTTTACTCAATTTCACTAGCCGAATGTAACGCACGCCACCTTTAGCTTCGAATCAAGCTGAACGGCTCGCAAAACGCGGTCTTTCGTCGTGTTTGACTGTAACTGCTTTCCACCTCGAGATATTTCGAAGTTTAAACGCTGATTTTACTCAATTTCACACGCCGAATGTAACGCATGCCACTTTTAGCATCGAAACAAGCCGAACGGCACGCAAAACGCGGTCTTTCGTCGATTTTGACTGTAATTTCTTTCCTGCTGGAGATATTTCGCCGTTTAAACGCTGATTTTACTCAATTTCACACGCCGAATGCAACGCACGCCACTTTTAGCTTCGAATCAAGCCGAACGGCTCGCAAAACGCGGTCTTCCGTCGATTTTGACTGTAATTTCTTTCCTGCTGGAGATATTTCGACGCTTGAACGCTGATTTTACTCAATTTCACTAGCCGAATGTAACGCACGACACTTTTAGCATCGAAACAAGCCAAGCGGCACGCAAAACGCGGTCATTCGTCGATTTTGACTGTAATTTCTTTCCTGCTGGAGATATTTCGACGTTTAAACGCTGATTTTACAGAATTTCGCACGCCGAATGCAACGCACGCCACTTTTAGCTTCGAATCAAGCCGAACGGCTCGCAAAACGCGGTCTTCCGTCGATTTTGACTGTAATTTCTTTCCTGCTGGAGATATTTCGACGATTGAACGCTGATTTTACTCAATTTCACTAGCCGAATGTGACGCACGACACTTTTAGCATCGAAAAAATCCGAACGGCTCGCAAAACGCGTTATTCCTTCGATTTTGAATGTAATTTCTTTCCTGTTGGAGATATTTCGACGATTGAACGCTGATTTTACTCAATTTCACACGCCGAATGCAACGCACGCCACTTTTAGCTTCGAATCAAGCCGAACGTCTCGCAAAACGCGGTCTTTCGTCGATTTTGACTGTAATTTCTTTCCTGCTGCAGATATTTCGACGTTTCAACGCTGATTTTACTCAATTTCACACGCCGAATGCAACGCACTCCACTTTTAGCTTCGAATCAAGCCGAACGGCTCGCAAAACGCGGTCTTCCGTCGATTTTGACTGTAATTTCTTTCCTGCTGGAGATATTTCGACGTTTGAACGCTGATTTTACTCAATTTCACACGCCGAAAGTAACGCATGCCACTTTTAGCATCGAAACAAGCCGAACGGCACGCAAAACGCGGTCTTTCGTCGATTTTGACTGTAATTTCTTTCCTGCTGGAGATATCTCGACGTTTGAACGCTGATTTTACTCAATTTCACACGCCGAATGTAACGCATGCCTCTTTTAGCATCGAAACAAGCCGAACGGCTCGCAAAACGCGGTCTTTCGTCGATTTTGACTGTAATTTCTTTCCTGCTGGAGATATTTCGACGATTGAACGCTGATTTTACTCAATTTCACTAGCCGAATGTGACGCACGACACTTTTAGCATGGAAACAAGCCGAATGGCACGCAAAACGCGGTCTTTCGTCGATTTTGACTGTTATTTCTTTCCTGATGGAGATATTTCGACTTTTGAACGCTGATTTTACTCAATTTCACACGCCGAATGTAACGCATGCCACTTTTAGCATCGAAACAAGCCGAACGGCACGCAAAACGCGGTCTTTCGTCGATTTTGACTGTTATTTCTTTCCTGCTGGAGATATTTCGACGTTTGAACGCTGATTTTACTCAATTTCACAAGCCGAATGTAACGCATGCCACTTTTAGCATCGAAACAAGCCGAACGGCACGCAAAACGCGGTCTTTCGTCGATTTTGACTGTAATTTCTTTCCTGCTGGAGATATTTCGACGTTTGAACGCTGATTTTACTCAATTTCACTAGCCGAATGTAACGCACGACACTCTTAGCATCGAAACAAGCCAAGCGGCACGCAAAACGCGGTCTTTCGTCGATTTTGACTGTAATTTCTTTCCTGCTGGAGATATTTCGACGTTTGAACGCTGATTTTACTCAATTTCACTAGCCGAATGTAACGCACGACACTTTTAGCATCGAAACAAGCCGAGCGGCTCGCAAAACGCGGTCTTTCATCGTGTTTGACTGTTATTTCTTTCCTGCTGGAGATATTTCGACGTTAAAACGCTGATTTTACTCAATTTCACACGCCGAATGTAACGCATGCCACTTTTAGCATCGAAACAAGCCGAATGGCACGCAAAACGCGGTCTTTCGTCGATTTTGACTGTTATTTCTTTCCTGCTGGAGATATTTCGACGTTTCAACGCTGACTTTACTCAATTTCACACGCCGAATGCAACGCACGCCACTTTTAGCTTCGAATCAAGCCGAACGGCTCGCAAAACGCGGTCTTTCGTCGATTTTGACTGTTATTTCTTTCCTGATGGAGATATTTCGACGTTTGAACGCTGATTTTACTCAATTTCACACGCCGAATGTAACGCATGCCACTTTTAGCATCGAAACAAGCCGAACGGCTCGCAAAACGCGGTCTTTCGTCTATTTTGACTGTTATTTCTTTCCTGCTGGAGATATTTCGACGTTTAAACGCAGATTTTACTCAATTTCACACGCCGAATGTAACGCATGCCACTTTTAGCATCGAAACAAGCCGAACGGCTCGCAAAACGCGGTCTTTCGTCGTGTTTGACTGTAACTGCTTTCCTCCTCGAGATATTTCGAAGTTTAAACGCTGATTTTACTCAATTTCACACGCCGAATGTAACGCATGCCACTTTTAGCATCGAAACAAGCCGAACGGCACGCAAAACGCGGTCTTTCGTCGATTTTGACTGTTATTTCTTTCCTGCTGGAGATATTTCGACGTTTAAACGCTGATTTTACTCAATTTCACACGCCGAATGTAACGCATGCCACTTTTAGCATCGAAACAAGCCGAATGGCCCGCAAAACGCAGTCTTTCGTCGATTTTGACTGTTATTTCTTTCCTGATGGAGATATTTCGACGTTTGAACGCTGATTTTACTCAATTTCACACGCCGAATGTAACGCATGCCACTTTTAGCATCGAAACAAGCCGAACGGCACGCAAAACGCGGTCTTTCGTCGATTTTGACTGTAATTTCTTTCCTGCTGGAGATATTTCGACGTTTGAACGCTGATTTTACTCAATTTCACTAGCCGAATGTAACGCACGACACTTTTAGCATCGAAACAAGCCGAGCGGCTCGCAAAACGCGGTCTTTCATCGTGTTTGACTGTTATTTCTTTCCTGCTGGAGATATTTCGACGTTTAAACGCTGATTTTACTCAATTTCACACGCCGAATGTAACGCATGCCACTTTTAGCATCGAAACAAGCCGAATGGCACCGCAAAACGCGGTCTTTCGTCGATTTTGACTGTTATTTCTTTCCTGCTGGAGATATTTCGACGTTTCAACGCTGACTTTACTCAATTTCACACGCCGAATGCAACGCACGCCACTTTTAGCTTCGAATCAAGCCGAACGGCTCGCAAAACGCGGTCTTTCGTCGATTTTGACTGTAATTTCTTTCCTGCTGGAGATATTTCGACGTTTAAACGCAGATTTTACTCAATTTCACACGCCGATTGTAACGCATGCCACTTTTAGCATCGAAACAAGCCGAACGGCTCGCAAAAACGCGGTCTTTCGTCGTGTTTGACTGTAACTGCTTTCCTCCTCGAGATATTTCGAAGTTTAAACGCTGATTTTACTCAATTTCACACGCCGAATGTAACGCATGCCACTTTTAGCATCGAAACAAGCCGAACGGCACGCAAAACGCGGTCTTTCGTCGATTTTGACTGTTATTTCTTTCCTGCTGGAGATATTTCGACGTTTAAACGCTGATTTTACTCAATTTCACTTGCCGAATGTAACGCATGCCACTTTTAGCATCGAAACAAGCCGAATGGCACGCAAAACGCGGTCTTTCGTCGATTTTGACTGTTATTTCTTTCCTGATGGAGATATTTCGACGTTTGAACGCTGATTTTACTCAATTTCACACGCCGAATGTAACGCATGCCACTTTTAGCATCGAAACAAGCCGAACGGCACGCAAAACGCGGTCTTTCGTCGATTTTGACTGTAATTTCTTTCCTGCTGGAGATATTTCGACGTTTGAACGCTGATTTTACTCAATTTCACTAGCCGAATGTAACGCACGCCACCTTTAGCTTCGAATCAAGCCGAACGGCTCGCAAAACGCGGTCTTTCGTCGTGTTTGACAGTAACTGCTTTCCTCCTCGAGATATTTCGAAGTTTAAACGCTGATTTTACTCAATTTCACACGCCGAATGTAACGCATGCCACTTTTAGCATCGAATCAAGCCGAACGGCTCGCAAAACGCGGTCTTTCGTCGATTTTGACTGTAATTTCTTTCCTGCTGGAGATATTTCGACGTTTGAACGCTGATTTTACTCAATTTCACTAGCCGAATGTAACGCACGACACTTTTAGCATCGAAACAAGCCGAGCGGCTCGCAAAACGCGGTCTTTCATCGTGTTTGACTGTTATTTCTTTCCTGCTGGAGATATTTCGACGTTTAAACGCTGATTTTACTCAATTTCACACGCCGAATGTAACGCATTCCACTTTTAGCTTCGAATCAAGCCGAACGGCTCGCAAAACGCGGTCTTTAGTCGATTTTGACTGTTATTTCTTTCCTGCTGGAGATATTTCGACGATTGAACGCTGATTTTACTCAATTTCACTAGCCGAATGTGACGCACGACACTTTTAGCATCGAAAAAATCCGAACGGCTCGCAAAACACGTTATTCCTTCGATTTTGAATGTAATTTCTTTCCTGCTGGAGATATTTCGACGATTGAACGCTGATTTTACTCAATTTCACTAGCCGAATGTGACGCACGACACTTTTAGCATCGAAAAAATCCGAACGGCTCGCAAAACGCGTTATTCCTTCGATTTTGAATGTAATTTCTTTCCTGCTGGAGATATTTCGACGATTGAACGCTGATTTTACTCAATTTCACACGCCGAATGCAACGCACGCCACTTTTAGCTTCGAATCAAGCCGAACGGCTCGCAAAACGCGGTCTTTCGTCGTGTTTGACTGTAACTGCTTTCCACCTCGAGATATTTCGAAGTTTAAACGCTGATTTTACTCAATTTCACACGCCGAATGTAACGCATGCCACTTTTAGCATCGAAACAAGCCGAACGGCTCGCAAAACGCGGTCTTTCGTCTATTTTGACTGTTATTTCTTTCCTGCTGGAGATATTTCGACGTTTAAACGCTGACTTTACTCAGTTTCACACGCCGAATGCAACGCATGCCACTTTTAGCATCGAAACAAGCCGAACGGCACGCAAAACGCGGTCTTTCGTCGATTTTGACTGTAATTTCTTTCCTGCTGGAGATATTTCGCCGTTTAAACGCTGATTTTACTCAATTTCACACGCCGAATGCAACGCACGCCACTTTTAGCTTCGAATCAAGCCGAACGGCTCGCAAAACGCGGTCTTCCGTCGATTTTGACTGTAATTTCTTTCCTGCTGGAGATATTTCGACGTTTAAACGCTGATTTTACAGAATTTCTCACGCTGAACGTAACGTACGCCACTTTTAGCATCGAAAAAATCCGAACGGCTCGCAAAACGCGTTATTCCTTCGATTTTGAATGTAATTTCTTTCCTGCTGGAGATATTTCGACGTTTGAACGCTGATTTTACTCAATTTCACACGCCGAATGTAACGCATGCCACTTTTAGCATCGAAGCAAGCCGAACGGCACTCAAAACGCGGTCTTTCGTCGATTTTGAATGTAATTTCTTTCCTGCTGGAGATATTTCGACGATTGAACGCTGATTTTACTCAATTTCACACGCCGAATGCAACGCACGCCACTTTTAGCTTCGAATCAAGCCGAACGGCTCGCAAAACGCGGTCTTTCGTCGATTTTGACTGTAATTTCTTTCCAGCTGCAGATATTTCGACGTTTCAACGCTGATTTTACTCAATTTCACACGCCGAATGTAACGCATGCCACTTTTAGCATCGAAACAAGCCGAACGGCACGCAAAACGCGGTCTTTCGTCGATTTTGACTGTAATTTCTTTCCTGCTGGAGATATTTCGCCGTTTAAACGCTGATTTTACTCAAATTCACACGCCGAATGCAACGCACGCCACTTTTAGCTTCGAATCAAGCCGAACGGCTCGCAAAACGCGGTCTTCCGTCGATTTTGACTGTAATTTCTTTCCTGCTGGAGATATTTCGACGTTTAAACGCTGATTTTACAGAATTTCTCACGCTGAACGTGACGTACGCCACTTTTAGCATCGAAAAAATCCGAACGGCTCGCAAAACGCGTTATTCCTTCGATTTTGAATGTAATTTCTTTCCTGCTGGAGATATTTCGACGTTTGAACGCTGATTTTACTCAATTTCACACGCCGAATGTAACGCATGCCACTTTTAGCATCGAAACAAGCCGAACGGCACGCAAAACGCGGTCTTTCGTCGATTTTGACTGTAATTTCTTTCCTGCTGGAGATATTTCGCCGTTTAAACGCTGATTTTACTCAAATTCACACGCCGAATGCAACGCACGCCACTTTTAGCTTCGAATCAAGCCGAACGGCTCGCAAAACGCGGTCTTCCGTCGATTTTGACTGTAATTTCTTTCCTGCTGGAGATATTTCGACGTTTAAACGCTGATTTTACAGAATTTCTCACGCTGAACGTGACGTACGCCACTTTTAGCATCGAAAAAATCCGAACGGCTCGCAAAACGCGTTATTCCTTCGATTTTGAATGTAATTTCTTTCCTGCTGGAGATATTTCGACGTTTGAACGCTGATTTTACTCAATTTCACACGCCGAATGTAACGCATGCCACTTTTAGCATCGAAGCAAGCCGAACGGCACGCAAAACGCGGTCTTTCGTCGATTTTGACTGTTATTTCTTTCCTGCTGGAGATATTTCGACGTTTCAACGCTGACTTTACTCAATTTCACATGCCGAATGCAACGCACGCCACTTTTAGCTTCGAATCAAGCCGAACGGCTCGCAAAACGCGGTCTTTCGTCGATTTTGACTGTAATTTCTTTCCTGCTGCAGATATTTCGACGTTTCAACGCTGATTTTACTCAATTTCACACGCCGAATGTAACGCATGCCACTTTTAGCATCGAAACAAGCCGAACGGCACGCAAAACGCGGTCTTTCGTCGATTTTGACTGTAATTTCTTTCCTGCTGGAGATATTTCGCCGTTTAAACGCTGATTTTACTCAATTTCACACGCCGAATGCAACGCACGCCACTTTTAGCTTCGAATCAAGCCGAACGGCTCGCAAAACGCGGTCTTCCGTCGATTTTGACTGTAATTTCTTTCCTGCTGGAGATATTTCGACGCTTGAACGCTGATTTTACTCAATTTCACTAGCCGAATGTAACGCACGACACTTTTAGCATCGAAACAAGCCAAGCGGCACGCAAAACGCGGTCATTCGTCGATTTTGACTGTAATTTCTTTCCTGCTGGAGATATTTCGACGTTTAAACGCTGATTTTACAGAATTTCGCACGCTGAACGTAACGTACGCCACTTTTAGCATCGAAAAAATCCGAACGGCTCGCAAAACGCGTTATTCCTTCGATTTGAATGTAATTTCTTTCCTGCTGGAGATATTTCGACGATTGAACGCTGATTTTACTCAATTTCACTAGCCGAATGTGACGCACGACACTTTTAGCATCGAAAAAATCCGAACGGCTCGCAAAACGCGTTATTCCTTCGATTTTGAATGTAATTTCTTTCCTGTTGGAGATATTTCGACGATTGAACGCTGATTTTACTCAATTTCACACGCCGAATGCAACGCACGCCACTTTTAGCTTCGAATCAAGCCGAACGTCTCGCAAAACGCGGTCTTTCGTCGATTTTGACTGTAATTTCTTTCCTGCTGCAGATATTTCGACGTTTCAACGCTGATTTTACTCAATTTCACACGCCGAATGCAACGCACTCCACTTTTAGCTTCGAAAAAATCCGAACGGCTCGCAAAACGCGTTATTCCTTCGATTTTGAATGTAATTTCTTTCCTGCTGGAGATATTTCGACGTTTAAACGCTGATTTTACTCAATTTCGCACTTCTAATGTAACGCATGCCACTTTTAGCATCGAAACAAGCTGAACGGCACGCAAAACGCGGTCTTTCGTCGATTTTGACTGTTATTTCTTTCCTGCTGGAGATATTTCGACGTTTCAACGCTGATTTTACTCAATTTCACACGCCGAATGTAACGCATGCCACTTTTAGCATCGAAACAAGCCGAATGGCACGCAAAACGCGTTATTCCTTCGATTTTGAATGTAATTTCTTTCCTGCTGGAGATATTTCGACGTTTAAACGCTGATTTTACTCAAGTTCACACGCCGAATGAAACGCATGCCACTTTTAGCATCGTATCAAGCCGGACGGCTCGCAAAACGCGGTCTTTCGTCGATTTTGACTGTTATTTCTTTCCTGATGGAGATATTTCGACGTTTGAACGCTGATTTTACTCAATTTCACACGCCGAATGTAACGCATGCCACTTTTAGCATCGAAACAAGCCGAACGGCACGCAAAACGCGGTCTTTCGTCGATTTTGCCTGTAATTTCTTTCCTGCTGGAGATATTTCGACGTTTGAACGCTGATTTTACTCAATTTCACAAGCCGAATGTAACGCATGCCACTTTTAGCATCGAAACAAGCCGAACGGCACGCAAAACGCGGTCTTTCGTCGATTTTGACTGTTATTTCTTTCCTGCTGGAGATATTTCGACGTTTAAACGCTGATTTTACTCAATTTCACACGCCGAATGTAACGCATGCCACTTTTAGCATCGAAACAAGCCGAATGGCACGCAAAACGCGGTCTTTCGTCGATTTTGACTGTTATTTCTTTCCTGCTGGAGATATTTCGACGTTTAAACGCAGATTTTACTCAATTTCACACGCCGAATGTAACGCATGCCACTTTTAGCATCGAAACAAGCCGAACGGCTCGCAAAACGCGGTCTTTCGTCGTGTTTGACTGTAACTGCTTTCCTCCTCGAGATATTTCGAAGTTTAAACGCTGATTTTACTCAATTTCACACGCCGAATGTAACGCATGCCACTTTTAGCATCGAATCAAGCCGAACGGCTCGCAAAACGCGGTCTTTCGTCGATTTTGACTGTAATTTCTTTCCTGCTGGAGATATTTCGACGATTGAACGCTGATTTTACTCAATTTCACTAGCCGAATGTAACGCACGACACTTTTAGCATCGAAACAAGCCGAATGGCACGCAAAACGCGGTCTTTCGTCGATTTTGACTGTTATTTCTTTCCTGCTGGAGATATTTCGACGTTTCAACGCAGACTTTACTCAATTTCACACGCCGAATGCAACGCACGCCACTTTTAGCTTCGAATCAAGCCGAATGGCACGCAAAACGCGGTCTTTCGTCGATTTTGACTGTTATTTCTTTCCTGCTGGAGATATTTCGACGTTTCAACGCTGACTTTACTCAATTTCACACGCCGAATGCAACGCACGCCACTTTTAGCTTCGAATCAAGCCGAACGGCTCGCAAAACGCGGTCTTTCGTCGATTTTGACTGTAATTTCTTTCCTGCTGCAGATATTTCGACGTTTAAACGCTGATTTTACTCAATTTCACTAGCCGAATGTAACGCACGCCACCTTTAGCTTCGAATCAAGCCGAACGGCTCGCAAAACGCGGTCTTTCGTCGTGTTTGACAGTAACTGCTTTCCTCCTCGAGATATTTCGAAGTTTAAACGCTGATTTTACTCAATTTCACACGCCGAATGTAACGCATGCCACTTTTAGCATCGAATCAAGCCGAACGGCTCGCAAAACGCGGTCTTTCGTCGATTTTGACTGTAATTTCTTTCCTGCTGGAGATATTTCGACGATTGAACGCTGATTTTACTCAATTTCACTAGCCGAATGTAACGCACGACACTTTTAGCATCGAAACAAGCCGAATGGCACGCAAAACGCGGTCTTTCGTCGATTTTGACTGTTATTTCTTTCCTGCTGGAGATATTTCGACGTTTCAACGCTGACTTTACTCAATTTCACACGCCGAATGCAACGCACGCCACTTTTAGCTTCGAATCAAGCCGAATGGCACGCAAAACGCGGTCTTTCGTCGATTTTGACTGTTATTTCTTTCCTGCTGGAGATATTTCGACGTTTCAACGCTGACTTTACTCAATTTCACACGCCGAATGCAACGCACGCCACTTTTAGCTTCGAATCAAGCCGAACGGCTCGCAAAACGCGGTCTTTCGTCGATTTTGACTGTAATTTCTTTCCTGCTGCAGATATTTCGACGTTTAAACGCTGATTTTACTCAATTTCACTAGCCGAATGTAACGCACGCCACCTTTAGCTTCGAATCAAGCCGAACGGCTCGCAAAACGCGGTCTTTCGTCGTGTTTGACAGTAACTGCTTTCCTCCTCGAGATATTTCGACGTTTAAACGCTGATTTTACTCAATTTCACACGCCGAATGTAACGCATGCCACTTTTAGCATCGAATCAAGCCGAACGGCTCGCAAAACGCGGTCTTTCGTCGATTTTGACTGTAATTTCTTTCCTGCTGCAGATATTTCGACGTTTAAACGCTGATTTTACTCAATTTCACACGCCGAATGCAACGCACGCCACTTTTAGCTTCGAATCAAGCCGAACGGCTCGCAAAACGCGGTCTTTCGTCGATTTTGACTGTAATTTCTTTCCTGCTGGAGATATTTCGACGATTGAACGCTGATTTTACTCAATTTCACTAGCCGAATGTAACGCACGACACTTTTAGCATCGAAACAAGCCAAGCGGCACGCAAAACGCGGTCATTCGTCGATTTTGACTGTAATTTCTTTCCTGCTGGAGATATTTCGACATTTAAACGCTGATTTTACAGAATTTCGCACGCTGAACGTAACGTACGCCACTTTTAGCATCGAAAAAATCCGAACGGCTCGCAAAACGCGTTATTCCTTCGATTTTGAATGTAATTTCTTTCCTGCTGGAGATATTTCGACGTTTGAACGCTGATTTTACTCAATTTCACACGCCGAATGTAACGCATGCCACTTTTAGCACCGAAACAAGCCGAATGGCACGCAAAACGCGGTCTTTCGTCGATTTTGACTGTTATTTCTTTCCTGCTGGAAATATTTCGACGTTTCAACGCTGACTTTACTCAATTTCACACGCCGAATGCAACGCACGCCACTTTTAGCTTTGAATCAAGCCGAACGGCTAGCAAAACGCGGTCTTTCGTCGATTTTGACTGTAATTTCTTTCCTGCTGGAGATATTTCGACGATTGAACGCTGATTTTACTCAATTTCACTAGGCGAATGTGACGCACGACACTTTTAGCATCGAAAAAATCCGAACGGCTCGCAAAACGCGTTATTCCTTCGATTTTGAATGTAATTTCTTTCCTGCTGGAGATATTTCGACGTTTGAACGCTGATTTTACTCAATTTCACTAGCCGAATGTAACGCACGACACTCTTAGCATCGAAACAAGCCAAGCGGCACGCAAAACGCGGTCTTTCGTCGATTTTGACTGTAATTTCTTTCCTGCTGCAGATATTTCGACGTTTCAACGCTGATTTTACTCAATTTCACTAGCCGAATGTAACGCACGCGACCTTTAGCTTCGAATCAAGCCGAACGGCTCGCAAAACGCGGTCTTTCGTCGTGTTTGACTGTAACTGCTTTCCTCCTCGAGATATTTCGAAGTTTAAACGCTGATTTTACTCAATTTCACACGCCGAATGTAACGCATGCCACTTTTAGCATCGAAACAAGCCGAACGGCACGCAAAACGCGGTCTTTCGTCGATTTTGACTGTAATTTCTTTCCTGCTGCAGATATTTCGACGTTTGAACGCTGATTTTACTCAATTTCACACGCCGAATGTAACGCATGCCACTTTTAGCATCGAAGCAAGCCAAGCGGCACGCAAAACGCGGTCTTTCGTCGATTTTGACTGTAATTTCTTTCCTGCTGCAGATATTTCGACGTTTAAACGCTGATTTTACTCAATTTCAATAGCCGAATGTAACGCACGCCACTTTTAGCATCGTTGCAAGCCGAACGGCACGCAAAACGCGGTCTTTCGTCGATTTTGACTGTAATTTCTTACCTGCTCGAGATATTTCGACGTTTGAACGCTGATTTTACTCTATTTCACACGCCGAATGTAACGCATGCCACTTTTAGCATCGAAACAAGCCGAACGGCACGCAAAACGCGGTCTTTCGTCGATTTTGACTGTAATTTCTTTCCTGCTGCAGATATTTCGACGTTTCAACGCTGATTTTACTCAATTTCACTAGCCGAATGTAACGCACGCCACTTTTAGCTTCGAATCAAGCCGAACGGCTCGCAAAACGCGGTCTTTCGTCGATTTTGACTGTAATTTCTTTCCTGCTGGAGATATTTCGACGTTTGAACGCTGATTTTACTCAATTTCATTAGCCGAATGTAACGCACGACACTCTTAGCACCGAAACAAGCCAAGCGGCACGCAAAACGCGGTCTTTCGTCGATTTTGACTGTAATTTCTTTCCTGCTGCAGATATTTCGACGTTTAAACGCTGATTTTACTCAATTTCACTAGCCGAATGTAACGCACGCCACCTTTAGCTTCGAATCAAGCCGAACGGCTCGCAAAACGCGGTCTTTCGTCGTGTTTGACTGTAACTGCTTTCCACCTCGAGATATTTCGAAGTTTAAACGCTGATTTTACTCAATTTCACACGCCGAATGTAACGCATGCCACTTTTAGCATCGAAACAAGCCGAACGGCTCGCAAAACGCGGTCTTTCGTCGATTTTGACTGTAATTTCTTTCCTGCTGGAGATATTTCGACGATTGAACGCTGATTTTACTCAATTTCACTAGCCGAATGTAACGCACGACACTTTTAGCATCGAAACAAGCCAAGCGACACGCAAAACGCGGTCTTTCGTCGATTTTGACTGTAATTTCTTTCCTGCTGCAGATATTTCGACGTTTAAACGCTGATTTTACTCAATTTCACTAGCCGAATGTAACGCACGCCACTTTTAGCTTCGAATCAAGCCGAACGGCTCGCAAAACGCGGTCTTTCGTCGATTTTGACTGTAATTTCTTTCCTGCTGGAGATATTTCGACGATTGAACGCTGATTTTACTCAATTTCACTAGCCGAATGTAACGCACGACACTTTTAGCATCGAAACAAGCCAAGCGACACGCAAAACGCGGTCATTCGTCGATTTTGACTGTAATTTCTTTCCTGCTGGAGATATTTCGACATTTAAACGCTGATTTTACAGAATTTCGCACGCTGAACGTAACGTACGCCACTTTTAGCATCGAAAAAATCCGAACGGCTCGCAAAACGCGTTATTCCTTCGATTTTGAATGTAATTTCTTTCCTGCTGGAGATATTTCGACGTTTGAACGCTGATTTTACTCAATTTCACTAGCCGAATGTAACGCACGACACTCTTAGCATCGAAACAAGCCAAGCGGCACGCAAAACGCGGTCTTTCGTCGATTTTGACTGTAATTTCTTTCCTGCTGGAGATATTTCGACGTTTGAACGCTGATTTTACTCAATTTCACTAGCCGAATGTAACGCATGCCACTTTTAGCATAGAAACAAGCCGAATGGCACGCAAAAAGCGGTCTTTCGTCGATTTTGACTGTTATTTCTTTCCTGCTGGAGATATTTCGACGTTTCAACTCTGACTTTACTCAATTTCACACGCCGAATGCAACGCACGCCACTTTTAGCTTCGAATCAAGCCGAACGGCTCGCAAAACGCGGTCTTTCGTCGATTTTGACTGTAATTTCTTTCCTGCTGGAGATATTTCGACGATTGAACGCTGATTTTACTCAATTTCACTAGCCGAATGTAACGCACGACACTTTTAGCATCGAAACAAGCCAAGCGGCACGCAAAACGCGGTCTTTCGTCGATTTTGACTGTAATTTCTTTCCTGCTGCAGATATTTCGACGTTTAAACGCTGATTTTACTCAATTTCACTAGCCGAATGTAACGCACGCCACTTTTAGCTTCGAATCAAGCCGAACGGCTCGCAAAACGCGGTCTTTCGTCGATTTTGACTGTAATTTCTTTCCTGCTGGAGATATTTCGACGTTTGAACGCTGATTTTACTCAATTTCACTAGCCGAATGTAACGCACGACACTCTTAGCATCGAAACAAGCCAAGCGGCACGCAAAACGCGGTCTTTCGTCGATTTTGACTGTTATTTCTTTCCTGCTGGAGATATTTCGACGTTTCAACTCTGACTTTAGTCAATTTCACACGCCGAATGCAACGCACGCCACTTTTAGCTTCGAATCAAGCCGAACGGCTCGCAAAACGCGGTCTTTCGTCGATTTTGACTGTAATTTCTTTCCTGCTGGAGATATTTCGACGATTGAACGCTGATTTTACTCAATTTCACTAGCCGAATGTAACGCACGACACTTTTAGCATCGAAACAAGCCAAGCGGCACGCAAAACGCGGTCTTTCGTCGATTTTGACTGTAATTTCTTTCCTGCTGCAGATATTTCGACGTTTAAACGCTGATTTTACTCAATATCACTAGCCGAATGTAACGCACGCCACTTTTAGCTTCGAATCAAGCCGAACGGCTCGCAAAACGCGGTCTTTCGTCGATTTTGACTGTAATTTCTTTCCTGCTGGAGATATTTCGACGTTTGAACGCTGATTTTACTCAATTTCACTAGCCGAATGTAACGCACGCCACCTTTAGCTTCGAATCAAGCCGAACGGCTCGCAAAACGCGGTCTTTCGTCGTGTTTGACTGTAACTGCTTTCCACCTCGAGATATTTCGAAGTTTAAACGCTGATTTTACTCAATTTCACACGCCGAATGTAACGCATGCCACTTTTAGCATCGAAACAAGCCGAATGGCACGCAAAACGCGGTCTTTCGTCGATTTTGACTGTAATTTCTTTCCTGCTGGAGATATTTCGACGTTTGAACGCTGATTTTACTCAATTTCACTAGCCGAATGTAACGCACGCCACCTTTAGCTTCGAATCAAGCCGAACGGCTCGCAAAACGAGGTCTTTCGTCGTGTTTGACTGTAACTGCTTTCCACCTCGAGATATTTCGAAGTTTAAACGCTGATTTTACTCAATTTCACACGCCGAATGTAACGCATGCCACTTTTAGCATCGAAACAAGCCGAATGGCACGCAAAACGCGGTCTTTCGTCGATTTTGACTGTTATTTCTTTCCTGCTGGTAATATTTCGACGTTTCAGCGCTGACTTTACTCAATTTCACTAGCCGAATGTAACGCACGACACTTTTAGCATCGAAACAAGCCAAGCGGCACGCAAAACGCGGTCATTCGTCGATTTTGACTGTAATTTCTTTCCTGCTGGAGATATTTCGACGTTTCAACGCTGACTTTACTCAATTTCACACGCCGAATGCAACGCACGCCACTTTTAGCTTTGAATCAAGCCGAACGGCTAGCAAAACGCGGTCTTTCGTCGATTTTGACTGTAATTTCTTTCCTGCTGGAGATATTTCGACGATTGAACGCTGATTTTACTCAATTTCACTAGGCGAATGTGACGCACGACACTTTTAGCATCGAAAAAATCCGAACGGCTCGCAAAACGCGTTATTCCTTCGATTTTGAATGTAATTTCTTTCCTGCTGGAGATATTTCGACGTTTGAACGCTGATTTTACTCAATTTCACTAGCCGAATGTAACGCACGACACTCTTAGCATCGAAACAAGCCAAGCGGCACGCAAAACGCGGTCTTTCGTCGATTTTGACTGTAATTTCTTTCCTGCTGGAGATATTTCGACGTTTGAACGCTGATTTTACTCAATTTCACTAGCCGAATGTAACGCACGACACTTTTAGCATCGAAACAAGCCGAGCGGCTCGCAAAACGCGGTCTTTCATCGTGTTTGACTGTTATTTCTTTCCTGCTGGAGATATTTCGACGTTTAAACGCTGATTTTACTCAATTTCACACGCCGAATGTAACGCATGCCACTTTTAGCATAGAAACAAGCCGAATGGCACGCAAAAAGCGGTCTTTCGTCGATTTTGACTGTTATTTCTTTCCTGCTGGAGATATTTCGACGTTTCAACTCTGACTTTACTCAATTTCACACGCCGAATGCAACGCACGCCACTTTTAGCTTCGAATCAAGCCGAACGGCTCGCAAAACGCGGTCTTTCGTCGATTTTGACTGTAATTTCTTTCCTGCTGGAGATATTTCGACGATTGAACGCTGATTTTACTCAATTTCACTAGCCGAATGTAACGCACGACACTTTTAGCATCGAAACAAGCCAAGCGGCACGCAAAACGCGGTCTTTCGTCGATTTTGACTGTAATTTCTTTCCTGCTGCAGATATTTCGACGTTTAAACGCTGATTTTACTCAATTTCACTAGCCGAATGTAACGCACGACACTCTTAGCATCGAAACAAGCCAAGCGGCACGCAAAACGCGGTCTTTCGTCGATTTTGACTGTTATTTCTTTCCTGCTGGAGATATTTCGACGTTTCAACTCTGACTTTAGTCAATTTCACACGCCGAATGCAACGCACGCCACTTTTAGCTTTGAATCAAGCCGAACGGCTAGCAAAACGCGGTCTTTCGTCGATTTTGACTGTAATTTCTTTCCTGCTGGAGATATTTCGACGATTGAACGCTGATTTTACTCAATTTCACTAGGCGAATGTGACGCACGACACTTTTAGCATCGAAAAAATCCGAACGGCTCGCAAAACGCGTTATTCCTTCGATTTTGAATGTAATTTCTTTCCTGCTGGAGATATTTCGACGTTTGAACGCTGATTTTACTCAATTTCACTAGCCGAATGTAACGCACGACACTCTTAGCATCGAAACAAGCCAAGCGGCACGCAAAACGCGGTCTTTCGTCGATTTTGACTGTAATTTCTTTCCTGCTGGAGATATTTCGACGTTTGAACGCTGATTTTACTCAATTTCACTAGCCGAATGTAACGCACGCCACCTTTAGCTTCGAATCAAGCCGAACGGCTCGCAAAACGCGGTCTTTCGTCGTGTTTGACTGTAACTGCTTTCCACCTCGAGATATTTCGAAGTTTAAACGCTGATTTTACTCAATTTCACACGCCGAATGTAACGCATGCCACTTTTAGCATCGAAACAAGCCGAATGGCACGCAAAACGCGGTCTTTCGTCGATTTTGACTGTTATTTCTTTCCTGCTGGTAATATTTCGACGTTTCAGCGCTGACTTTACTCAATTTCACTAGCCGAATGTAACGCACGACACTTTTAGCATCGAAACAAGCCAAGCGGCACGCAAAACGCGGTCATTCGTCGAATTTGACTGTAATTTCTTTCCTGCTGGAGATATTTCGACGTTTCAACGCTGACTTTACTCAATTTCACACGCCGAATGCAACGCACGCCACTTTTAGCTTTGAATCAAGCCGAACGGCTAGCAAAACGCGGTCTTTCGTCGATTTTGACTGTAATTTCTTTCCTGCTGGAGATATTTCGACGATTGAACGCTGATTTTACTCAATTTCACTAGGCGAATGTGACGCACGACACTTTTAGCATCGAAAAAATCCGAACGGCTCGCAAAACGCGTTATTCCTTCGATTTTGAATGTAATTTCTTTCCTGCTGGAGATATTTCGACGTTTGAACGCTGATTTTACTCAATTTCACTAGCCGAATGTAACGCACGACACTCTTAGCATCGAAACAAGCCAAGCGGCACGCAAAACGCGGTCTTTCGTCGATTTTGACTGTAATTTCTTTCCTGCTGGAGATATTTCGACGTTTGAACGCTGATTTTACTCAATTTCACTAGCCGAATGTAACGCACGACACTTTTAGCATCGAAACAAGCCGAGCGGCTCGCAAAACGCGGTCTTTCATCGTGTTTGACTGTTATTTCTTTCCTGCTGGAGATATTTCGACGTTTAAACGCTGATTTTACTCAATTTCACACGCCGAATGTAACGCATGCCACTTTTAGCATAGAAACAAGCCGAATGGCACGCAAAAAGCGGTCTTTCGTCGATTTTGACTGTTATTTCTTTCCTGCTGGAGATATTTCGACGTTTCAACTCTGACTTTACTCAATTTCACACGCCGAATGCAACGCACGCCACTTTTAGCTTCGAATCAAGCCGAACGGCTCGCAAAACGCGGTCTTTCGTCGATTTTGACTGTAATTTCTTTCCTGCTGGAGATATTTCGACGATTGAACGCTGATTTTACTCAATTTCACTAGCCGAATGTAACGCACGACACTTTTAGCATCGAAACAAGCCAAGCGGCACGCAAAACGCGGTCTTTCGTCGATTTTGACTGTAATTTCTTTCCTGCTGCAGATATTTCGACGTTTAAACGCTGATTTTACTCAATTTCACTAGCCGAATGTAACGCACGACACTCTTAGCATCGAAACAAGCCAAGCGGCACGCAAAACGCGGTCTTTCGTCGATTTTGACTGTTATTTCTTTCCTGCTGGAGATATTTCGACGTTTCAACTCTGACTTTAGTCAATTTCACACGCCGAATGCAACGCACGCCACTTTTAGCTTTGAATCAAGCCGAACGGCTAGCAAAACGCGGTCTTTCGTCGATTTTGACTGTAATTTCTTTCCTGCTGGAGATATTTCGACGATTGAACGCTGATTTTACTCAATTTCACTAGGCGAATGTGACGCACGACACTTTTAGCATCGAAAAAATCCGAACGGCTCGCAAAACGCGTTATTCCTTCGATTTTGAATGTAATTTCTTTCCTGCTGGAGATATTTCGACGTTTGAACGCTGATTTTACTCAATTTCACTAGCCGAATGTAACGCACGACACTCTTAGCATCGAAACAAGCCAAGCGGCACGCAAAACGCGGTCTTTCGTCGATTTTGACTGTAATTTCTTTCCTGCTGGAGATATTTCGACGTTTGAACGCTGATTTTACTCAATTTCACTAGCCGAATGTAACGCACGACACTTTTAGCATCGAAACAAGCCGAGCGGCTCGCAAAACGCGGTCTTTCATCGTGTTTGACTGTTATTTCTTTCCTGCTGGAGATATTTCGACGTTTAAACGCTGATTTTACTCAATTTCACACGCCGAATGTAACGCATGCCACTTTTAGCATAGAAACAAGCCGAATGGCACGCAAAAAGCGGTCTTTCGTCGATTTTGACTGTTATTTCTTTCCTGCTGGAGATATTTCGACGTTTCAACTCTGACTTTACTCAATTTCACACGCCGAATGCAACGCACGCCACTTTTAGCTTCGAATCAAGCCGAACGGCTCGCAAAACGCGGTCTTTCGTCGATTTTGACTGTAATTTCTTTCCTGCTGGAGATATTTCGACGATTGAACGCTGATTTTACTCAATTTCACTAGCCGAATGTAACGCACGACACTTTTAGCATCGAAACAAGCCAAGCGGCACGCAAAACGCGGTCTTTCGTCGATTTTGACTGTAATTTCTTTCCTGCTGCAGATATTTCGACGTTTAAACGCTGATTTTACTCAATTTCACTAGCCGAATGTAACGCACGCCACTTTTAGCTTCGAATCAAGCCGAACGGCTCGCAAAACGCGGTCTTTCGTCGATTTTGACTGTAATTTCTTTCCTGCTGGAGATATTTCGACGTTTGAACGCTGATTTTACTCAATTTCACTAGCCGAATGTAACGCACGACACTCTTAGCATCGAAACAAGCCAAGCGGCACGCAAAACGCGGTCTTTCGTCGATTTTGACTGTAATTTCTTTCCTGCTGCAGATATTTCGACGTTTAAACGCTGATTTTACTCAATTTCACTAGCCGAATGTAACGCACTCCACTTTTAGCATCGAAACAAGCCAAGCGGCACGCAAAACGCGGTCTTTCGTCGATTTTGACTGTTATTTCTTTCCTGCTGGAGATATTTCGACGTTTCAACTCTGACTTTAGTCAATTTCACACGCCGAATGCAACGCACGCCACTTTTAGCTTTGAATCAAGCCGAACGGCTAGCAAAACGCGGTCTTTCGTCGATTTTGACTGTAATTTCTTTCCTGCTGGAGATATTTCGACGATTGAACGCTGATTTTACTCAATTTCACTAGGCGAATGTGACGCACGACACTTTTAGCATCGAAAAAATCCGAACGGCTCGCAAAACGCGTTATTCCTTCGATTTTGAATGTAATTTCTTTCCTGCTGGAGATATTTCGACGTTTGAACGCTGATTTTACTCAATTTCACTAGCCGAATGTAACGCACGACACTCTTAGCATCGAAACAAGCCAAGCGGCACGCAAAACGCGGTCTTTCGTCGATTTTGACTGTAATTTCTTTCCTGCTGGAGATATTTCGACGTTTGAACGCTGATTTTACTCAATTTCACTAGCCGAATGTAACGCACGCCACCTTTAGCTTCGAATCAAGCCGAACGGCTCGCAAAACGCGGTCTTTCGTCGTGTTTGACTGTAACTGCTTTCCACCTCGAGATATTTCGAAGTTTAAACGCTGATTTTACTCAATTTCACACGCCGAATGTAACGCATGCCACTTTTAGCATCGAAACAAGCCGAATGGCACGCAAAACGCGGTCTTTCGTCGATTTTGACTGTTATTTCTTTCCTGCTGGTAATATTTCGACGTTTCAGCGCTGACTTTACTCAATTTCACTAGCCGAATGTAACGCACGACACTTTTAGCATCGAAACAAGCCAAGCGGCACGCAAAACGCGGTCATTCGTCGAATTTGACTGTAATTTCTTTCCTGCTGGAGATATTTCGACGTTTCAACGCTGACTTTACTCAATTTCACACGCCGAATGCAACGCACGCCACTTTTAGCTTTGAATCAAGCCGAACGGCTAGCAAAACGCGGTCTTTCGTCGATTTTGACTGTAATTTCTTTCCTGCTGGAGATATTTCGACGATTGAACGCTGATTTTACTCAATTTCACTAGGCGAATGTGACGCACGACACTTTTAGCATCGAAAAAATCCGAACGGCTCGCAAAACGCGTTATTCCTTCGATTTTGAATGTAATTTCTTTCCTGCTGGAGATATTTCGACGTTTGAACGCTGATTTTACTCAATTTCACTAGCCGAATGTAACGCACGACACTCTTAGCATCGAAACAAGCCAAGCGGCACGCAAAACGCGGTCTTTCGTCGATTTTGACTGTAATTTCTTTCCTGCTGGAGATATTTCGACGTTTGAACGCTGATTTTACTCAATTTCACTAGCCGAATGTAACGCACGACACTTTTAGCATCGAAACAAGCCGAGCGGCTCGCAAAACGCGGTCTTTCATCGTGTTTGACTGTTATTTCTTTCCTGCTGGAGATATTTCGACGTTTAAACGCTGATTTTACTCAATTTCACACGCCGAATGTAACGCATGCCACTTTTAGCATAGAAACAAGCCGAATGGCACGCAAAAAGCGGTCTTTCGTCGATTTTGACTGTTATTTCTTTCCTGCTGGAGATATTTCGACGTTTCAACTCTGACTTTACTCAATTTCACACGCCGAATGCAACGCACGCCACTTTTAGCTTCGAATCAAGCCGAACGGCTCGCAAAACGCGGTCTTTCGTCGATTTTGACTGTAATTTCTTTCCTGCTGGAGATATTTCGACGATTGAACGCTGATTTTACTCAATTTCACTAGCCGAATGTAACGCACGACACTTTTAGCATCGAAACAAGCCAAGCGGCACGCAAAACGCGGTCTTTCGTCGATTTTGACTGTAATTTCTTTCCTGCTGCAGATATTTCGACGTTTAAACGCTGATTTTACTCAATTTCACTAGCCGAATGTAACGCACGACACTCTTAGCATCGAAACAAGCCAAGCGGCACGCAAAACGCGGTCTTTCGTCGATTTTGACTGTTATTTCTTTCCTGCTGGAGATATTTCGACGTTTCAACTCTGACTTTAGTCAATTTCACACGCCGAATGCAACGCACGCCACTTTTAGCTTTGAATCAAGCCGAACGGCTAGCAAAACGCGGTCTTTCGTCGATTTTGACTGTAATTTCTTTCCTGCTGGAGATATTTCGACGATTGAACGCTGATTTTACTCAATTTCACTAGGCGAATGTGACGCACGACACTTTTAGCATCGAAAAAATCCGAACGGCTCGCAAAACGCGTTATTCCTTCGATTTTGAATGTAATTTCTTTCCTGCTGGAGATATTTCGACGTTTGAACGCTGATTTTACTCAATTTCACTAGCCGAATGTAACGCACGACACTCTTAGCATCGAAACAAGCCAAGCGGCACGCAAAACGCGGTCTTTCGTCGATTTTGACTGTAATTTCTTTCCTGCTGGAGATATTTCGACGTTTGAACGCTGATTTTACTCAATTTCACTAGCCGAATGTAACGCACGCCACCTTTAGCTTCGAATCAAGCCGAACGGCTCGCAAAACGCGGTCTTTCGTCGTGTTTGACTGTAACTGCTTTCCACCTCGAGATATTTCGAAGTTTAAACGCTGATTTTACTCAATTTCACACGCCGAATGTAACGCATGCCACTTTTAGCATCGAAACAAGCCGAATGGCACGCAAAACGCGGTCTTTCGTCGATTTTGACTGTTATTTCTTTCCTGCTGGTAATATTTCGACGTTTCAGCGCTGACTTTACTCAATTTCACTAGCCGAATGTAACGCACGACACTTTTAGCATCGAAACAAGCCAAGCGGCACGCAAAACGCGGTCATTCGTCGAATTTGACTGTAATTTCTTTCCTGCTGGAGATATTTCGACGTTTCAACGCTGACTTTACTCAATTTCACACGCCGAATGCAACGCACGCCACTTTTAGCTTTGAATCAAGCCGAACGGCTAGCAAAACGCGGTCTTTCGTCGATTTTGACTGTAATTTCTTTCCTGCTGGAGATATTTCGACGATTGAACGCTGATTTTACTCAATTTCACTAGGCGAATGTGACGCACGACACTTTTAGCATCGAAAAAATCCGAACGGCTCGCAAAACGCGTTATTCCTTCGATTTTGAATGTAATTTCTTTCCTGCTGGAGATATTTCGACGTTTGAACGCTGATTTTACTCAATTTCACTAGCCGAATGTAACGCACGACACTTTTAGCATCGAAACAAGCCGAGCGGCTCGCAAAACGCGGTCTTTCATCGTGTTTGACTGTTATTTCTTTCCTGCTGGAGATATTTCGACGTTTAAACGCTGATTTTACTCAATTTCACACGCCGAATGTAACGCATGCCACTTTTAGCATAGAAACAAGCCGAATGGCACGCAAAAAGCGGTCTTTCGTCGATTTTGACTGTTATTTCTTTCCTGCTGGAGATATTTCGACGTTTCAACTCTGACTTTACTCAATTTCACACGCCGAATGCAACGCACGCCACTTTTAGCTTCGAATCAAGCCGAACGGCTCGCAAAACGCGGTCTTTCGTCGATTTTGACTGTAATTTCTTTCCTGCTGGAGATATTTCGACGATTGAACGCTGATTTTACTCAATTTCACTAGCCGAATGTAACGCACGACACTTTTAGCATCGAAACAAGCCAAGCGGCACGCAAAACGCGGTCTTTCGTCGATTTTGACTGTAATTTCTTTCCTGCTGCAGATATTTCGACGTTTAAACGCTGATTTTACTCAATTTCACTAGCCGAATGTAACGCACGCCACTTTTAGCTTCGAATCAAGCCGAACGGCTCGCAAAACGCGGTCTTTCGTCGATTTTGACTGTAATTTCTTTCCTGCTGGAGATATTTCGACGTTTGAACGCTGATTTTACTCAATTTCACTAGCCGAATGTAACGCACGACACTCTTAGCATCGAAACAAGCCAAGCGGCACGCAAAACGCGGTCTTTCGTCGATTTTGACTGTAATTTCTTTCCTGCTGCAGATATTTCGACGTTTAAACGCTGATTTTACTCAATTTCACTAGCCGAATGTAACGCACGCCACCTTTAGCTTCGAATCAAGCCGAACGGCTCGCAAAACGCGGTCTTTCATCGTGTTTGACTGTAACTGCTTTCCACCTCGAGATATTTCGAAGTTTAAACGCTGATTTTACTCAATTTCACACGCCGAATGTAACGCATGCCACTTTTAGCATCGAAACAAGCCGAATGGCACGCAAAACGCGGTCTTTCGTCGATTTTGACTGTTATTTCTTCCTGCTGGAGATATTTCGACGTTTCAACGCCGACTTTACTCAATTTCACACGCCGAATGCAACGCACGCCACTTTTAGCTTCGAATCAAGCCGAACGGCTCGCAAAACGCGGTCTTTCGTCGATTTTGACTGTAATTTCTTTCCTGCTGCAGATATTTCGACGTTTCAACGCTGATTTTACTCAATTTCACTAGCCGAATGTAACGCACGCGACCTTTAGCTTCGAATCAAGCCGAACGGCTCGCAAAACGCGGTCTTTCGTCGTGTTTGACTGTAACTGCTTTCCTCCTCGAGATATTTCGAAGTTTAAACGCTGATTTTACTCAATTTCACACGCCGAATGTAACGCATGCCACTTTTAGCATCGAAACAAGCCGAACGGCACGCAAAACGCGGTCTTTCGTCGATTTTGACTGTAATTTCTTTCCTGCTGCAGATATTTCGACGTTTGAACGCTGATTTTACTCAATTTCACACGCCGAATGTAACGCATGCCACTTTTAGCATCGAAGCAAGCCAAGCGGCACGCAAAACGCGGTCTTTCGTCGATTTTGACTGTAATTTCTTTCCTGCTGGAGATATTTCGACGATTGAACGCTGATTTTACTCAATTTCACTAGCCGAATGTAACGCACGACACTTTTAGCATCGAAACAAGCCAAGCGGCACGCAAAACGCGGTCATTCGTCGATTTTGACTGTAATTTCTTTCCTGCTGGAGATATTTCGACATTTAAACGCTGATTTTACAGAATTTCGCACGCTGAACGTAACGTACGCCACTTTTAGCATCGAAAAAATCCGAACGGCTCGCAAAACGCGTTATTCCTTCGATTTTGAATGTAATTTCTTTCCTGCTGGAGATATTTCGACGTTTGAACGCTGATTTTACTCAATTTCACTAGCCGAATGTAACGCACGACACTCTTAGCATCGAAACAAGCCAAGCGGCACGCAAAACGCGGTCTTTCGTCGATTTTGACTGTAATTTCTTTCCTGCTGGAGATATTTCGACGTTTGAACGCTGATTTTACTCAATTTCACTAGCCGAATGTAACGCACGACACTTTTAGCATCGAAACAACCCGAGCGGCTCGCAAAACGCGGTCTTTCGTCGATTTTGACTGTTATTTCTTTCCTGCTGGAGATATTTCGACGTTTCAACTCTGACTTTACTCAATTTCACACGCCGAATGCAACGCACGCCACTTTTAGCTTCGAATCAAGCCGAACGGCTCGCAAAACGCGGTCTTTCGTCGATTTTGACTGTTATTTCTTTCCTGATGGAGATATTTCGACGTTTGAACGCTGATTTTACTCAATTTCACACGCCGAATGTAACGCATGCCACTTTTAGCATCGAAACAAGCCGAACGGCTCGCAAAACGCGGTCTTTCGTCGATTTTGACTGTAATTTCTTTCCTGCTGGAGATATTTCGACGTTTGAACGCTGATTTTACTCAATTTCACTAGCCGAATGTAACGCACGCCACCTTTAGCTTCGAATCAAGCCGAACGGCTCGCAAAACGCGGTCTTTCGTCGTGTTTGACTGTAACTGCTTTCCACCTCGAGATATTTCGAAGTTTAAACGCTGATTTTACTCAATTTCACACGCCGAATGTAACGCATGCCACTTTTAGCATCGAAACAAGCCGAATGGCACGCAAAACGCGGTCTTTCGTCGATTTTGACTGTTATTTCTTTCCTGCTGGTAATATTTCGACGTTTCAGCGCTGACTTTACTCAATTTCACTAGCCGAATGTAACGCACGACACTTTTAGCATCGAAACAAGCCAAGCGGCACGCAAAACGCGGTCATTCGTCGATTTTGACTGTAATTTCTTTCCTGCTGGAGATATTTCGACGTTTCAACGCTGACTTTACTCAATTTCACACGCCGAATGCAACGCACGCCACTTTTAGCTTTGAATCAAGCCGAACGGCTAGCAAAACGCGGTCTTTCGTCGATTTTGACTGTAATTTCTTTCCTGCTGGAGATATTTCGACGATTGAACGCTGATTTTACTCAATTTCACTAGGCGAATGTGACGCACGACACTTTTAGCATCGAAAAAATCCGAACGGCTCGCAAAACGCGTTATTCCTTCGATTTTGAATGTAATTTCTTTCCTGCTGGAGATATTTCGACGTTTGAACGCTGATTTTACTCAATTTCACTAGCCGAATGTAACGCACGACACTCTTAGCATCGAAACAAGCCAAGCGGCACGCAAAACGCGGTCTTTCGTCGATTTTGACTGTAATTTCTTTCCTGCTGGAGATATTTCGACGTTTGAACGCTGATTTTACTCAATTTCACTAGCCGAATGTAACGCACGACACTTTTAGCATCGAAACAAGCCGAGCGGCTCGCAAAACGCGGTCTTTCATCGTGTGTGACTGTTATTTCTTTCCTGCTGGAGATATTTCGACGTTTAAACGCTGATTTTACTCAATTTCACACGCCGAATGTAACGCATGCCACTTTTAGCATAGAAACAAGCCGAATGGCACGCAAAAAGCGGTCTTTCGTCGATTTTGACTGTTATTTCTTTCCTGCTGGAGATATTTCGACGTTTCAACTCTGACTTTACTCAATTTCACACGCCGAATGCAACGCACGCCACTTTTAGCTTCGAATCAAGCCGAACGGCTCGCAAAACGCGGTCTTTCGTCGATTTTGACTGTAATTTCTTTCCTGCTGGAGATATTTCGACGATTGAACGCTGATTTTACTCAATTTCACTAGCCGAATGTAACGCACGACACTTTTAGCATCGAAACAAGCCAAGCGGCACGCAAAACGCGGTCTTTCGTCGATTTTGACTGTAATTTCTTTCCTGCTGCAGATATTTCGACGTTTAAACGCTGATTTTACTCAATTTCACTAGCCGAATGTAACGCATGCCACTTTTAGCATCGAAACAAGCCGAATGGCACGCAAAACGCGGTCTTTCGTCGATTTTGACTGTTATTTCTTTCCTGCTGGTAATATTTCGACGTTTCAGCGCTGACTTTACTCAATTTCACTAGCCGAATGTAACGCACGACACTTTTAGCATCGAAACAAGCCAAGCGGCACGCAAAACGCGGTCATTCGTCGATTTTGACTGTAATTTCTTTCCTGCTGGAGATATTTCGACATTTAAACGCTGATTTTACAGAATTTCGCACGCTGAACGTAACGTACGCCACTTTTAGCATCGAAAAAATCCGAACGGCTCGCAAAACGCGTTATTCCTTCGATTTTGAATGTAATTTCTTTCCTGCTGGAGATATTTCGACGTTTGAACGCTGATTTTACTCAATTTCACACGCCGAATGTAACGCATGCCACTTTTAGCATCGAAACAAGCCGAATGGCACGCAAAACGCGGTCTTTCCTCGATTTTGACTGTTATTTCTTTCCTGCTGGAGATATTTCGACGTTTCAACGCTGACTTTACTCAATTTCACACGCCGAATGCAACGCACGCCACTTTTAGCTTCGAATCAAGCCGAACGGCTCGCAAAACGCGGTCTTTCGTCGATTTTGACTGTAATTTCTTTCCTGCTGGAGATATTTCGACGATTGAACGCTGATTTTACTCAATTTCACTAGCCGAATGTAACGCACGACACTTTTAGAATCGAAACAAGCCAAGCGGCACGCAAAACGCGGTCATTCGTCGATTTTGACTGTAATTTCTTTCCTGCTGGAGATATTTCGACGTATAAACGCTGATTTTACTCAATTTCACACGCCGAATGTAACGCATGCCACTTTTAGCATCGAAACAAGCCGAATGGCACGCAAAACGCGGTCTTTCGTCGATTTTGACTGTTATTTCTTCCTGCTGGAGATATTTCGACGTTTCAACGCCGACTTTACTCAATTTCACACGCCGAATGCAACGCACGCCACTTTTAGCTTCGAATCAAGCCGAACGGCTCGCAAAACGCGGTCTTTCGTCGATTTTGACTGTAATTTCTTTCCTGCTGCAGATATTTCGACGTTTCAACGCTGATTTTACTCAATTTCACTAGCCGAATGTAACGCACGCGACCTTTAGCTTCGAATCAAGCCGAACGGCTCGCAAAACGCGGTCTTTCGTCGTGTTTGACTGTAACTGCTTTCCTCCTCGAGATATTTCGAAGTTTAAACGCTGATTTTACTCAATTTCACACGCCGAATGTAACGCATGCCACTTTTAGCATCGAAACAAGCCGAACGGCACGCAAAACGCGGTCTTTCGTCGATTTTGACTGTAATTTCTTTCCTGCTGCAGATATTTCGACGTTTGAACGCTGATTTTACTCAATTTCACACGCCGAATGTAACGCATGCCACTTTTAGCATCGAAGCAAGCCAAGCGGCACGCAAAACGCGGTCTTTCGTCGATTTTGACTGTAATTTCTTTCCTGCTGGAGATATTTCGACGATTGAACGCTGATTTTACTCAATTTCACTAGCCGAATGTAACGCACGACACTTTTAGCATCGAAACAAGCCAAGCGGCACGCAAAACGCGGTCATTCGTCGATTTTGACTGTAATTTCTTTCCTGCTGGAGATATTTCGACATTTAAACGCTGATTTTACAGAATTTCGCACGCTGAACGTAACGTACGCCACTTTTAGCATCGAAAAAATCCGAACGGCTCGCAAAACGCGTTATTCCTTCGATTTTGAATGTAATTTCTTTCCTGCTGGAGATATTTCGACGTTTGAACGCTGATTTTACTCAATTTCACTAGCCGAATGTAACGCACGACACTCTTAGCATCGAAACAAGCCAAGCGGCACGCAAAACGCGGTCTTTCGTCGATTTTGACTGTAATTTCTTTCCTGCTGGAGATATTTCGACGTTTGAACGCTGATTTTACTCAATTTCACTAGCCGAATGTAACGCACGACACTCTTAGCATCGAAACAAGCCAAGCGGCACGCAAAACGCGGTCTTTCGTCGATTTTGACTGTAATTTCTTTCCTGCTGGAGATATTTCGACGTTTGAACGCTGATTTTACTCAATTTCACTAGCCGAATGTAACGCACGACACTTTTAGCATCGAAACAACCCGAGCGGCTCGCAAAACGCGGTCTTTCATCGTGTTTGACTGTTATTTCTTTCCTGCTGGAGATATTTCGACGTTTAAACGCTGATTTTACTCAATTTCACACGCCGAATGTAACGCATGCCACTTTTAGCATAGAAACAAGCCGAATGGCACGCAAAACGCGGTCTTTCGTCGATTTTGACTGTTATTTCTTTCCTGCTGGAGATATTTCGACGTTTCAACTCTGACTTTACTCAATTTCACACGCCGAATGCAACGCACGCCACTTTTAGCTTCGAATCAAGCCGAACGGCTCGCAAAACGCGGTCTTTCGTCGATTTTGACTGTTATTTCTTTCCTGATGGAGATATTTCGACGTTTGAACGCTGATTTTACTCAATTTCACACGCCGAATGTAACGCATGCCACTTTTAGCATCGAAACAAGCCGAACGGCACGCAAAACGCGGTCTTTCGTCGATTTTGACTGTTATTTCTTTCCTGCTGGAGATATTTCGACGTTTAAACGCTGATTTTACTCAATTTCACACGCCGAATGTAACGCATGCCACTTTTAGCATCGAAACAAGCCGAATGGCACGCAAAACGCGGTCTTTCGTCGATTTTGACTGTTATTTCTTTCCTGATGGAGATATTTCGACTTTTGAACGCTGATTTTACTCAATTTCACACGCCGAATGTAACGCATGCCACTTTTAGCATCGAAACAAGCCGAACGGCACGCAAAACGCGGTCTTTCGTCGATTTTGACTGTTATTTCTTTCCTGATGGAGATATTTCGACGTTTAAACGCAGATTTTACTCAATTTCACACGCCGAATGTAACGCATGCCACTTTTAGCATCGAAACAAGCCGAACGGCTCGCAAAACGCGGTCTTTCGTCGTGTTTGACTGTAACTGCTTTCCTCCTCGAGATATTTCGAAGTTTAAACGCTGATTTTACTCAATTTCACACGCCGAATGTAACGCATGCCACTTTTAGCATCGAATCAAGCCGAACGGCACGCAAAACGCGGTCTTTCGTCGATTTTGACTGTAATTTCTTTCCTGCTGGAGATATTTCGACGTTTGAACGCTGATTTTACTCAATTTCACTAGCCGAATGTAACGCACGACACTCTTAGCATCGAAACAAGCCAAGCGGCACGCAAAACGCGGTCTTTCGTCGATTTTGACTGTAATTTCTTTCCTGCTGGAGATATTTCGACGTTTGAACGCTGATTTTACTCAATTTCACTAGCCGAATGTAACGCACGACACTTTTAGCATCGAAACAAGCCGAGCGGCTCGCAAAACGCGGTCTTTCATCGTGTTTGACTGTTATTTCTTTCCTGCTGGAGATATTTCGACGTTTAAACGCTGATTTTACTCAATTTCACACGCCGAATGTAACGCATGCCACTTTTAGCATCGAAACAAGCCGAATGGCACGCAAAACGCGGTCTTTCGTCGATTTTGACTGTTATTTCTTTCCTGCTGGAGATATTTCGACGTTTCAACGCTGACTTTACTCAATTTCACACGCCGAATGCAACGCACGCCACTTTTAGCTTCGAATCAAGCCGAACGGCACGCAAAACGCGGTCTTTCGTCGATTTTGACTGTTATTTCTTTCCTGATGGAGATATTTCGACGTTTGAACGCTGATTTTACTCAATTTCACACGCCGAATGTAACGCATGCCACTTTTAGCATCGAAACAAGCCGAACGGCTCGCAAAACGCGGTCTTTCGTCGTGTTTGACTGTAACTGCTTTCCTCCTCGAGATATTTCGAAGTTTAAACGCTGATTTTACTCAATTTCACACGCCGAATGTAACGCATGCCACTTTTAGCATCGAAACAAGCCGAATGGCACGCAAAACGCGGTCTTTCGTCGATTTTGACTGTTATTTCTTTCCTGCTGGAAATATTTCGACGTTTCAGCGCTGACTTTACTCAATTTCACTAGCCGAATGTAACGCACGACACTGTTAGCATCGAATCAAGCCGAACGGCTCGCAAAACGCGGTCTTTCGTCGATTTTGACTGTTATTTCTTTCCTGCTGGAGATATTTCGACGATTGAACGCTGATTTTACTCAATTTCACTAGCCGAATGTAACGCACGACACTTTTAGCATTGAAACAAGCCGAATGGCACGCAAAACGCGGTCTTTCGTCGATTTTGACTGTTATTTCTTTCCTGCTGGAGATATTTCGACGTTTCAACGCTGACTTTACTCAATTTCACACGCCGAATGCAACGCACGCCACTTTTAGCTTCGAATCAAGCCGAACGGCTCGCAAAACGCGGTCTTTCGTCGATTTTGACTGTAATTTCTTTCCTGCTGCAGATATTTCGACGTTTAAACGCTGATTTTACTCAATTTCACTAGCCGAATGTAACGCACGCCACCTTTAGCTTCGAATCAAGCCGAACGGCTCGCAAAACGCGGTCTTTCGTCGTGTTTGACAGTAACTGCTTTCCTCCTCGAGATATTTCGAAGTTTAAACGCTGATTTTACTCAATTTCACACGCCGAATGTAACGCAGGCCACTTTTAGCATCGAATCAAGCCGAACGGCTCGCAAAACGCGGTCTTTCGTCGATTTTGACTGTAATTTCTTTCCTGCTGGAGATATTTCGACGATTGAACGCTGATTTTACTCAATTTCACTAGCCGAATGTAACGCACGATACTCTTAGCATCGAAACAAGCCAAGCGGCACGCAAAACGCGGTCTTTCGTCGATTTTGACTGTAATTTCTTTCCTGCTGCAGATATTTCGACGTTTAAACGCTGATTTTACTCAATTTCACTAGCCGAATGTAACGCACGCCACCTTTAGCTTCGAATCAAGCCGAACGGCTCGCAAAACGCGGTCTTTCGTCGTGTTTGACTGTAACTGCTTTCCACCTCGAAATATTTCTAAGTTTAAACGCTGATTTTACTCTATTTCACACGCCGAATGTAACGCATGCCACTTTTAGCATCGAAACAAGCCGAACGGCACGCAAAACGCGGTCTTTCGTCGATTTTGACTGTAATTTCTTTCCTGCTGGAGATATTTCGCCGTTTAAATTCTGATTTTACTCAATTTCACACGCCGAATGCAACGCACGCCACTTTTAGCTTCGAATCAAGCCGAACGGCTCGCAAAACGCGGTCTTCCGTCGATTTTGACTGTAATTTCTTTCCTGCTGGAGATATTTCGACGCTTGAACGCTGATTTTACTCAATTTCACTAGCCGAATGTAACGCACGACACTCTTAGCATCGAAACAAGCCAAGCGGCACGCAAAACGCGGTCTTTCGTCGATTTTGACTGTAATTTCTTTCCTGCTGGAGATATTTCGACGTTTAAACGCTGATTTTACAGAATTTCGCACGCCGAATGCAACGCACGCCACTTTTAGCTTCGAATCAAGCCGAACGGCTCGCAAAACGCGGTCTTCCGTCGATTTTGACTGTAATTTCTTTCCTGCTGGAGATATTTCGACGATTGAACGCTGATTTTACTCAATTTCACTAGCCGAATGTGACGCACGACACTTTTAGCATCGAAAAAATCCGAACGGCTCGCAAAACGCGTTATTCCTTTGATTTTGAATGTAATTTCTTTCCTGTTGGAGATATTTCGACGATTGAACGCTGATTTTACTCAATTTCACACGCCGAATGCAACGCACGCCACTTTTAGCTTCGAATCAAGCCGAACGTCTCGCAAAACGCGGTCTTTCGTCGATTTTGACTGTAATTTCTTTCCTGCTGCAGATATTTCGACGATTGAACGCTGATTTTACTCAATTTCACTAGCCGAATGTAACGCACGACACTTTTAGCATTGAAACAAGCCGAATGGCACGCAAAACGCGGTCTTTCGTCGATTTTGACTGTTATTTCTTTCCTGCTGGAGATATTTCGACGTTTCAACGCTGACTTTACTCAATTTCACACGCCGAATGCAACGCACGCCACTTTTAGCTTCGAATCAAGCCGAATGGCACGCAAAACGCGGTCTTTCGTCGATTTTGACTGTTATTTCTTTCCTGCTGGAGATATTTCGACGTTTCAACGCTGACTTTACTCAATTTCACACGCCGAATGCAACGCACGCCACTTTTAGCTTCGAATCAAGCCGAACGGCTCGCAAAACGCGGTCTTTCGTCGATTTTGACTGTAATTTCTTTCCTGCTGCAGATATTTCGACGTTTAAACGCTGATTTTACTCAATTTCACTAGCCGAATGTAACGCACGCCACCTTTAGCTTCGAATCAAGCCGAACGGCTCGCAAAACGCGGTCTTTCGTCGTGTTTGACAGTAACTGCTTTCCTCCTCGAGATATTTCGAAGTTTAAACGCTGATTTTACTCAATTTCACACGCCGAATGTAACGCAGGCCACTTTTAGCATCGAATCAAGCCGAACGGCTCGCAAAACGCGGTCTTTCGTCGATTTTGACTGTAATTTCTTTCCTGCTGGAGATATTTCGACGATTGAACGCTGATTTTACTCAATTTCACTAGCCGAATGTAACGCACGATACTCTTAGCATCGAAACAAGCCAAGCGGCACGCAAAACGCGGTCTTTCGTCGATTTTGACTGTAATTTCTTTCCTGCTGCAGATATTTCGACGTTTAAACGCTGATTTTACTCAATTTCACTAGCCGAATGTAACGCACGCCACCTTTAGCTTCGAATCAAGCCGAACGGCTCGCAAAACGCGGTCTTTCGTCGTGTTTGACTGTAACTGCTTTCCACCTCGAAATATTTCTAAGTTTAAACGCTGATTTTACTCTATTTCACACGCCGAATGTAACGCATGCCACTTTTAGCATCGAAACAAGCCGAACGGCACGCAAAACGCGGTCTTTCGTCGATTTTGACTGTAATTTCTTTCCTGCTGGAGATATTTCGCCGTTTAAATTCTGATTTTACTCAATTTCACACGCCGAATGCAACGCACGCCACTTTTAGCTTCGAATCAAGCCGAACGGCTCGCAAAACGCGGTCTTCCGTCGATTTTGACTGTAATTTCTTTCCTGCTGGAGATATTTCGACGCTTGAACGCTGATTTTACTCAATTTCACTAGCCGAATGTAACGCACGACACTCTTAGCATCGAAACAAGCCAAGCGGCACGCAAAACGCGGTCTTTCGTCGATTTTGACTGTAATTTCTTTCCTGCTGGAGATATTTCGACGTTTAAACGCTGATTTTACAGAATTTCGCACGCCGAATGCAACGCACTCCACTTTTAGCTTCGAATCAAGCCGAACGGCTCGCAAAACGCGGTCTTCCGTCGATTTTGACTGTAATTTCTTTCCTGCTGGAGATATTTCGACGTTTGAACGCTGATTTTACTCAATTTCACACGCCGAAAGTAACGCATGCCACTTTTAGCATCGAAACAAGCCGAACGGCACGCAAAACGCGGTCTTTCGTCGATTTTGACTGTAATTTCTTTCCTGCTGGAGATATCTCGACGTTTGAACGCTGATTTTACTCAATTTCACACGCCGAATGTAACGCATGCCTCTTTTAGCATCGAAACAAACCGAACGGCTCGCAAAACGCGGTCTTTCGTCGATTTTGACTGTAATTTCTTTCCTGCTGGAGATATTTCGACGATTGAACGCTGATTTTACTCAATTTCACTAGCCGAATGTGACGCACGACACTTTTAGCATCGAAACAAGCCGAATGGCACGTAAAACGCGGTCTTTCGTCGATTTTGACTGTTATTTCTTTCCTGATGGAGATATTTCGACTTTTGAACGCTGATTTTACTCAATTTCACACGCCGAATGTAACGCATGCCACTTTTAGCATCGAAACAAGCCGAACGGCACGCAAAACGCGGTCTTTCGTCGATTTTGACTGTTATTTCTTTCCTGCTGGAGATATTTCGACGTTTGAACGCTGATTTTACTCAATTTCACAAGCCGAATGTAACGCATGCCACTTTTAGCATCGAAACAAGCCGAACGGCACGCAAAACGCGGTCTTTCGTCGATTTTGACTGTAATTTCTTTCCTGCTGGAGATATTTCGACGTTTGAACGCTGACTTTACTCAATTTCACACGCCGAATGCAACGCACGCCACTTTTAGCTTCGAATCAAGCCGAACGGCTCGCAAAACGCGGTCTTTCGTCGATTTTGACTGTAATTTCTTTCGTGCTGCAGATATTTCGACGTTTCAACGCTGATTTTACTCAATTTCACTAGCCGAATGTAACGCACGCGACCTTTAGCTTCGAATCAAGCCGAACGGCTCGCAAAACGCGGTCTTTCGTCGTGTTTGACTGTAACTGCTTTCCTCCTCGAGATATTTCGAAGTTTAAACGCTGATTTTACTCAATTTCACACGCCGAATGTAACGCATGCCACTTTTAGCATCGAAACAAGCCGAACGGCACGCAAAACGCGGTCTTTCGTCGATTTTGACTGTAATTTCTTTCCTGCTGCAGATATTTCGACGTTTAAACGCTGATTTTACTCAATTTCACTAGCCGAATGTAACGCACGCCACTTTTAGCTTCGAATCAAGCCGAACGGCTCGCAAAACGCGGTCTTTCGTCGATTTTGACTGTAATTTCTTTCCTGCTGGAGATATTTCGACGTTTGAACGCTGATTTTACTCAATTTCACTAGCCGAATGTAACGCACGACACTTTTAGCATCGAAACAAGCCAAGCGGCACGCAAAACGCGGTCATTCGTCGATTTTGACTGTAATTTCTTTCCTGCTGGAGATATTTCGACATTTAAACGCTGATTTTACAGAATTTCGCACGCTGAACGTAACGTACGCCACTTTTAGCATCGAAAAAATCCGAACGGCTCGCAAAACGCGTTATTCCTTCGATTTTGAATGTAATTTCTTTCCTGCTGGAGATATTTCGACGTTTGAACGCTGATTTTACTCAATTTCACTAGCCGAATGTAACGCACGACACTCTTAGCATCGAAACAAGCCAAGCGGCACGCAAAACGCGGTCTTTCGTCGATTTTGACTGTAATTTCTTTCCTGCTGGAGATATTTCGACGTTTGAACGCTGATTTTACTCAATTTCACTAGCCGAATGTAACGCACGACACTTTTAGCATCGAAACAAGCCGAGCGGCTCGCAAAACGCGGTCTTTCATCGTGTTTGACTGTTATTTCTTTCCTGCTGGAGATATTTCGACGTTTAAACGCTGATTTTACTCAATTTCACACGCCGAATGTAACGCATGCCACTTTTAGCATAGAAACAAGCCGAATGGCACGCAAAACGCGGTCTTTCGTCGATTTTGACTGTTATTTCTTTCCTGCTGGAGATATTTCGACGTTTCAACTCTGACTTTACTCAATTTCACACGCCGAATGCAACGCACGCCACTTTTAGCTTCGAATCAAGCCGAAAGGCTCGCAAAACGCGGTCTTTCGTCGATTTTGACTGTAATTTCTTTCCTGCTGGAGATATTTCGACGATTGAACGCTGATTTTACTCAATTTCACTAGCCGAATGTAACGCACGACACTTTTAGCATCGAAACAAGCCAAGCGGCACGCAAAACGCGGTCTTTCGTCTATTTTGACTGTTATTTCTTTCCTGCTGGAGATTTTTCGACGTTTAAACGCTGACTTTACTCAATTTCGCACGCCGAATGCAACGCACGCCACTTTTAGCTTCGAATCAAGCCGAACGGCTCGCAAAACGCGGTCTTTCGTCGATTTTGACTGTAATTTCTTTCCTGCTGGAGATATTTCGACGTTTGAACGCTGATTTTACTCAATTTCACTAGCCGAATGTAACGCACGACACTCTTAGCATCGAAACAAGCCAAGCGGCACGCAAAACGCGGTCTTTCGTCGATTTTGACTGTTATTTCTTTCCTGCTGGAGATATTTCGACGTTTCAACTCTGACTTTACTCAATTTCACACGCCGAATGCAACGCACGCCACTTTTAGCTTCGAATCAAGCCGAACGGCTCGCAAAACGCGGTCTTTCGTCGATTTTGACTGTAATTTCTTTCCTGCTGGAGATATTTCGACGATTGAACGCTGATTTTACTCAATTTCACTAGCCGAATGTAACGCACGACACTCTTAGCATCGAAACAAGCCAAGCGGCACGCAAAACGCGGTCTTTCGTCGATTTTGACTGTAATTTCTTTCCTGCTGGAGATATTTCGACGTTTGAACGCTGATTTTACTCAATTTCACTAGCCGAATGTAACGCACGACACTTTTAGCATCGAAACAAGCCGAGCGGCTCGCAAAACGCGGTCTTTCATCGTGTTTGACTGTTATTTCTTTCCTGCTGGAGATATTTCGACGTTTAAACGCTGATTTTACTCAATTTCACACGCCGAATGTAACGCATGCCACTTTTAGCATAGAAACAAGCCGAATGGCACGCAAAACGCGGTCTTTCGTCGATTTTGACTGTTATTTCTTTCCTGCTGGAGATATTTCGACGTTTCAACTCTGACTTTACTCAATTTCACACGCCGAATGCAACGCACGCCACTTTTAGCTTCGAATCAAGCCGAAAGGCTCGCAAAACGCGGTCTTTCGTCGATTTTGACTGTAATTTCTTTCCTGCTGGAGATATTTCGACGATTGAACGCTGATTTTACTCAATTTCACTAGCCGAATGTAACGCACGACACTTTTAGCATCGAAACAAGCCAAGCGGCACGCAAAACGCGGTCTTTCGTCTATTTTGACTGTTATTTCTTTCCTGCTGGAGATTTTTCGACGTTTAAACGCTGACTTTACTCAATTTCGCACGCCGAATGCAACGCACGCCACTTTTAGCTTCGAATCAAGCCGAACGGCTCGCAAAACGCGGTCTTTCGTCGATTTTGACTGTAATTTCTTTCCTGCTGGAGATATTTCGACGTTTGAACGCTGATTTTACTCAATTTCACTAGCCGAATGTAACGCACGACACTCTTAGCATCGAAACAAGCCAAGCGGCACGCAAAACGCGGTCTTTCGTCGATTTTGACTGTTATTTCTTTCCTGCTGGAGATATTTCGACGTTTCAACTCTGACTTTACTCAATTTCACACGCCGAATGCAACGCACGCCACTTTTAGCTTCGAATCAAGCCGAACGGCTCGCAAAACGCGGTCTTTCGTCGATTTTGACTGTAATTTCTTTCCTGCTGGAGATATTTCGACGATTGAACGCTGATTTTACTCAATTTCACTAGCCGAATGTAACGCACGACACTTTTAGCATCGAAACAAGCCAAGCGGCACGCAAAACGCGGTCTTTCGTCGATTTTGACTGTAATTTCTTTCCTGCTGCAGATATTTCGACGTTTAAACGCTGATTTTACTCAATATCACTAGCCGAATGTAACGCACGCCACTTTTAGCTTCGAATCAAGCCGAACGGCTCGCAAAACGCGGTCTTTCGTCGATTTTGACTGTAATTTCTTTCCTGCTGGAGATATTTCGACGTTTGAACGCTGATTTTACTCAATTTCACTAGCCGAATGTAACGCACGACACTTTTAGCATCGAAACAAGCCATGCGGCACGCAAAACGCGGTCGTTCGTCGATTTTGACTGTAATTTCTTTCCTGCTGCAGATATTTCGACGTTTCAACGCTGATTTTACTCAATTTCACTAGCCGAATGTAACGCACGCGACCTTTAGCTTCGAATCAAGCCGAATGGCACGCAAAACGCGGTCTTTCGTTGATTTTGACTGTTATTTCTTCCTGCTGGAGATATTTCGACGTTTCAACGCCGACTTTACTCAATTTCACACGCCGAATGCAACGCACGCCACTTTTAGCTTCGAATCAAGCCGAACGGCTCGCAAAACGCGGTCTTTCGTCGATTTTGACTGTAATTTCTTTCCTGCTGCAGATATTTCGACGTTTCAACGCTGATTTTACTCAATTTCACTAGCCGAATGTAACGCACGCGACCTTTAGCTTCGAATCAAGCCGAACGGCTCGCAAAACGCGGTCTTTCGTCGTGTTTGACTGTAACTGCTTTCCTCCTCGAGATATTTCGAAGTTTAAACGCTGATTTTACTCAATTTCACACGCCGAATGTAACGCATGCCACTTTTAGCATCGAAACAAGCCAAGCGGCACGCAAAACGCGGTCTTTCGTCGATTTTGACTGTAATTTCTTTCCTGCTGCAGATATTTCGACGTTTAAACGCTGATTTTACTCAATTTCACTAGCCGAATGTAACGCACGCCACTTTTAGCATCGTTGCAAGCCGAACGGCACGCAAAACGCGGTCTTTCGTCGATTTTGACTGTAATTTCTTACCTGCTCGAGATATTTCGACGTTTGAACGCTGATTTTACTCTATTTCACACGCCGAATGTAACGCATGCCACTTTTAGCATCGAAACAAGCCGAACGGCACGCAAAACGCGGTCTTTCGTCGATTTTGACTGTAATTTCTTTCCTGCTGCAGATATTTCGACGTTTAAACGCTGATTTTACTCAATTTCACTAGCCGAATGTAACGCACGCCACTTTTAGCTTCGAATCAAGCCGAACGGCTCGCAAAACGCGGTCTTTCGTCGATTTTGACTGTAATTTCTTTCCTGCTGGAGATATTTCGACGTTTGAACGCTGATTTTACTCAATTTCACTAGCCGAATGTAACGCACGACACTCTTAGCACCGAAACAAGCCAAGCGGCACGCAAAACGCGGTCTTTCGTCGATTTTGACTGTAATTTCTTTCCTGCTGCAGATATTTCGACGTTTAAACGCTGATTTTACTCAATTTCACTAGCCGAATGTAACGCACGCCACCTTTAGCTTCGAATCAAGCCGAACGGCTCGCAAAACGCGGTCTTTCGTCGTGTTTGACTGTAACTGCTTTCCACCTCGAGATATTTCGAAGTTTAAACGCTGATTTTACTCAATTTCACACGCCGAATGTAACGCATGCCACTTTTAGCATCGAAACAAGCCGAACGGCTCGCAAAACGCGGTCTTTCGTCTATTTTGACTGTTATTTCTTTCCTGCTGGAGATATTTCGACGTTTAAACGCTGACTTTACTCAGTTTCACACGCCGAATGCAACGCACGCCACTTTTAGCTTCGAATCAAGCCGAACGGCTCGCAAAACGCGGTCTTTCGTCGATTTTGACTGTAATTTCTTTCCTGCTGGAGATATTTCGACGATTGAACGCTGATTTTACTCAATTTCACTAGCCGAATGTAACGCACGACACTTTTAGCATCGAAACAAGCCAAGCGGCACGCAAAACGCGGTCATTCGTCGATTTTGACTGTAATTTCTTTCCTGCTGGAGATATTTCGACATTTAAACGCTGATTTTACAGAATTTCGCACGCTGAACGTAACGTACGCCACTTTTAGCATCGAAAAAATCCGAACGGCTCGCAAAACGCGTTATTCCTTCGATTTTGAATGTAATTTCTTTCCTGCTGGAGATATTTCGACGTTTGAACGCTGATTTTACTCAATTTCACTAGCCGAATGTAACGCACGACACTCTTAGCATCGAAACAAGCCAAGCGGCACGCAAAACGCGGTCTTTCGTCGATTTTGACTGTAATTTCTTTCCTGCTGGAGATATCTCGACGTTTGAACGCTGATTTTACTCAATTTCACACGCCGAATGTAACGCATGCCTCTTTTAGCATCGAAACAAACCGAACGGCTCGCAAAACGCGGTCTTTCGTCGATTTTGACTGTAATTTCTTTCCTGCTGGAGATATTTCGACGATTGAACGCTGATTTTACTCAATTTCACTAGCCGAATGTGACGCACGACACTTTTAGCATCGAAACAAGCCGAATGGCACGTAAAACGCGGTCTTTCGTCGATTTTGACTGTTATTTCTTTCCTGATGGAGATATTTCGACTTTTGAACGCTGATTTTACTCAATTTCACACGCCGAATGTAACGCATGCCACTTTTAGCATCGAAACAAGCCGAACGGCACGCAAAACGCGGTCTTTCGTCGATTTTGACTGTTATTTCTTTCCTGCTGGAGATATTTCGACGTTTGAACGCTGATTTTACTCAATTTCACAAGCCGAATGTAACGCATGCCACTTTTAGCATCGAAACAAGCCGAACGGCACGCAAAACGCGGTCTTTCGTCGATTTTGACTGTAATTTCTTTCCTGCTGGAGATATTTCGACGTTTGAACGCTGACTTTACTCAATTTCACACGCCGAATGCAACGCACGCCACTTTTAGCTTCGAATCAAGCCGAACGGCTCGCAAAACGCGGTCTTTCGTCGATTTTGACTGTAATTTCTTTCGTGCTGCAGATATTTCGACGTTTCAACGCTGATTTTACTCAATTTCACTAGCCGAATGTAACGCACGCGACCTTTAGCTTCGAATCAAGCCGAACGGCTCGCAAAACGCGGTCTTTCGTCGTGTTTGACTGTAACTGCTTTCCTCCTCGAGATATTTCGAAGTTTAAACGCTGATTTTACTCAATTTCACACGCCGAATGTAACGCATGCCACTTTTAGCATCGAAACAAGCCGAACGGCACGCAAAACGCGGTCTTTCGTCGATTTTGACTGTAATTTCTTTCCTGCTGCAGATATTTCGACGTTTAAACGCTGATTTTACTCAATTTCACTAGCCGAATGTAACGCACGCCACTTTTAGCTTCGAATCAAGCCGAACGGCTCGCAAAACGCGGTCTTTCGTCGATTTTGACTGTAATTTCTTTCCTGCTGGAGATATTTCGACGTTTGAACGCTGATTTTACTCAATTTCACTAGCCGAATGTAACGCACGACACTTTTAGCATCGAAACAAGCCAAGCGGCACGCAAAACGCGGTCATTCGTCGATTTTGACTGTAATTTCTTTCCTGCTGGAGATATTTCGACATTTAAACGCTGATTTTACAGAATTTCGCACGCTGAACGTAACGTACGCCACTTTTAGCATCGAAAAAATCCGAACGGCTCGCAAAACGCGTTATTCCTTCGATTTTGAATGTAATTTCTTTCCTGCTGGAGATATTTCGACGTTTGAACGCTGATTTTACTCAATTTCACTAGCCGAATGTAACGCACGACACTCTTAGCATCGAAACAAGCCAAGCGGCACGCAAAACGCGGTCTTTCGTCGATTTTGACTGTAATTTCTTTCCTGCTGGAGATATTTCGACGTTTGAACGCTGATTTTACTCAATTTCACTAGCCGAATGTAACGCACGACACTTTTAGCATCGAAACAAGCCGAGCGGCTCGCAAAACGCGGTCTTTCATCGTGTTTGACTGTTATTTCTTTCCTGCTGGAGATATTTCGACGTTTAAACGCTGATTTTACTCAATTTCACACGCCGAATGTAACGCATGCCACTTTTAGCATAGAAACAAGCCGAATGGCACGCAAAACGCGGTCTTTCGTCGATTTTGACTGTTATTTCTTTCCTGCTGGAGATATTTCGACGTTTCAACTCTGACTTTACTCAATTTCACACGCCGAATGCAACGCACGCCACTTTTAGCTTCGAATCAAGCCGAAAGGCTCGCAAAACGCGGTCTTTCGTCGATTTTGACTGTAATTTCTTTCCTGCTGGAGATATTTCGACGATTGAACGCTGATTTTACTCAATTTCACTAGCCGAATGTAACGCACGACACTTTTAGCATCGAAACAAGCCAAGCGGCACGCAAAACGCGGTCTTTCGTCTATTTTGACTGTTATTTCTTTCCTGCTGGAGATTTTTCGACGTTTAAACGCTGACTTTACTCAATTTCGCACGCCGAATGCAACGCACGCCACTTTTAGCTTCGAATCAAGCCGAACGGCTCGCAAAACGCGGTCTTTCGTCGATTTTGACTGTAATTTCTTTCCTGCTGGAGATATTTCGACGTTTGAACGCTGATTTTACTCAATTTCACTAGCCGAATGTAACGCACGACACTCTTAGCATCGAAACAAGCCAAGCGGCACGCAAAACGCGGTCTTTCGTCGATTTTGACTGTTATTTCTTTCCTGCTGGAGATATTTCGACGTTTCAACTCTGACTTTACTCAATTTCACACGCCGAATGCAACGCACGCCACTTTTAGCTTCGAATCAAGCCGAACGGCTCGCAAAACGCGGTCTTTCGTCGATTTTGACTGTAATTTCTTTCCTGCTGGAGATATTTCGACGATTGAACGCTGATTTTACTCAATTTCACTAGCCGAATGTAACGCACGACACTTTTAGCATCGAAACAAGCCAAGCGGCACGCAAAACGCGGTCTTTCGTCGATTTTGACTGTAATTTCTTTCCTGCTGCAGATATTTCGACGTTTAAACGCTGATTTTACTCAATATCACTAGCCGAATGTAACGCACGCCACTTTTAGCTTCGAATCAAGCCGAACGGCTCGCAAAACGCGGTCTTTCGTCGATTTTGACTGTAATTTCTTTCCTGCTGGAGATATTTCGACGTTTGAACGCTGATTTTACTCAATTTCACTAGCCGAATGTAACGCACGACACTTTTAGCATCGAAACAAGCCATGCGGCACGCAAAACGCGGTCGTTCGTCGATTTTGACTGTAATTTCTTTCCTGCTGGAGATATTTCGACATTTAAACGCTGATTTTACAGAATTTCGCACGCTGAACGTAACGTACGCCACTTTTAGCATCGAAAAAATCCGAACGGCTCGCAAAACGCGTTATTCCTTCGATTTTGAATGTAATTTCTTTCCTGCTGGAGATATTTCGACGTTTGAACGCTGATTTTACACAATTTCACACGCCGAATGTAACGCATGCCACTTTTAGCATCGAAACAAGCCGAATGGCACGCAAAACGCGGTCTTTCGTCGATTTTGACTGTTATTTCTTTCCTGCTGGAGATATTTCGACGTTTCAACGCTGACATTACTCAATTTCACACGCCGAATGCAACGCACGCCACTTTTAGCTTCGAATCAAGCCGAACGGCTCGCAAAACGCGGTCTTTCGTCGATTTTGACTGTAATTTCTTTCCTGCTGGAGATATTTCGACGATTGAACGCTGATTTTACTCAATTTCACTAGCCGAATGTAACGCACGACACTTTTAGAATCGAAACAAGCCAAGCGGCACGCAAAACGCGGTCATTCGTCGATTTTGACTGTAATTTCTTTCCTGCTGGAGATATTTCGACGTTTGAACGCTGATTTTACTCAATTTCACTAGCCGAATGTAACGCACGACACTCTTAGCATCGAAACAAGCCAAGCGGCACGCAAAACGCGGTCTTTCGTCGATTTTGACTGTTATTTCTTTCCTGCTGGAGATATTTCGACATTTCAACGCTGACTTTACTCAATTTCACACGCCGAATGTAACGCACGCCACTTTTAGCTTCGAATCAAGCCGAACGGCTCGCAAAACGCAGTCTTTCGTCGATTTTGACTGTTATTTCTTTCCTGCTGGAGATATTTCGACGTTTAAACGCTGATTTTACTCAATTTCACTAGCCGAATGTAACGCACGCCACCTTTAGCTTCGAATCAAGCCGAACGGCTCGCAATACGCGGTCTTTCGTCGTGTTTGACTGTAACTGCTTTCCTCCTCGAGATATTTCGACGTTTGAGCGCTGATTTTACTCAATTTCACTAGCCGAATGTAACGCACGACACTTTTAGCATCGAAACAAGCCGAGCGGCACGCAAAACGCGGTCATTCGTCGATTTTGACTGTAATTTCTTTCCTGCTGGAGATATTTCGACGTTTCAACTCTGATTTTACTCAATTTCACACGCCGAATGCAACGCTCGCCACGTTTAGCTTCGAATCAAGCCGAACGGCTCGCAAAACGCGGTCTTTCGTCGATTTTGACTGTAATTTCTTTCCTGCTGCAGATATTTCGACGTTTAAACGCTGATTTTACTCAATTTCACACGCCGAATGTAACGCATGCCACTTTTAGCATCGAAGCAAGCCGAACGGCACGCAAAACGCGGTCTTTCGTTGATTTTGACTGTAATTTCTTTCCTGCTGGAGATATTTCGACGTTTGAACGCTGATTTTACTCAATTTCACTAGCCGAATGTAACGCGCGACACTCTTAGCATCGAAACAAGCCAAGCGGCACGCAAAACGCGGTCTTTCGTCGATTTTGACTGTAATTTCTTTCCTGCTGGAGATATTTCGACGTTTAAACGCTGATTTAACAGAATTTCGCACGCTGAACGTCACGTACGCCACTTTTAGCATCGAAAAAATCCGAACGGCTCGCAAAACGCATTATTCCTTCGATTTTGAATGTAATTTCTTTCCTGCTGGAGATATTTCGACGTTTAAACGCTGATTTTACTCAATTTCACACGCCGAATGTAACGCATGCCACTTTTAGCATCGAAACAAGCTGAACGGAAGGCAAAACGCGGTCTTTCGTCTATTTTGACTGTTATTTCTTTCCTGCTGGAGATATTTAGACGTTTGAACGCTGATTTTACTCAATTTCACTAGCCGAATGTAACGCACGACACTTTTAGCATCGAAACAAGCTGAACGGCACGCAAAACGCGGTCTTTCGTCGATTTTGACTGTAATTTCTTACCTGCTGGAGATATTTTGACGTTTGAACACTGATTTTACTCAATTTCACACGCCGAATGCAACGCTCGCCACGTTTAGCTTTGAATCAAGCCGAACGGCTCGCAAAACGCGGTCTTTCGTCGATTTTGACTGTAATTTCTTTCCTGCTGGAGATATTTCGACGTTTGAACGCTGATTTTACTCAATTTCACTAGCCGAATGTAACGCACGACACTCTTAGCATCGAAACAAGCCAAGCGGCATGCAAAACGCGGTCTTTCGTCGATTTTGACTGTAATTTCTTTCCTGCTGCAGATATTTCGACGTTTAAACGCTGATTTTACTCAATTTCACTAGCCGAATGTAACGCACGCCACCTTTAGCTTCGAATCAAGCCGAACGGCTCGCAAAACGCGGTCTTTCGTCGTGTTTGACTGTAACTGCTTTCCACCTCGAGATATTTCGAAGTTTAAACGCTGATTTTACTCAATTTCACACGCCGAATGTAACGCATGCCACTTTTAGCATCGAAACAAGCCGAATGGCACGCAAAACGCGGTCTTTCGTCGATTTTGACTGTTATTTCTTTCCTGCTGGAAATATTTCGACGTTTCAGCGCTGACTTTACTCAATTTCACTAGCCGAATGTAACGCACGACACTTTTAGCATCGAAACAAGCCAAGCGGCACGCAAAACGCGGTTATTCGTCGATTTTGACTGTAATTTCTTTCCTGCTGGAGATATTTCGACATTTAAACGCTGATTTTACAGAATTTCGCACGCTGAACGTAACGTACGCCACTTTTAGCTTCGAATCAAGCCGAACGGCTCGCAAAACGCGGTCTTTCGTCGATTTTGACTGTAATTTCTTTCCTGCTGGAGATATTTCGACGTTTGAACGCTGATTTTACTCAATTTCACTAGCCGAATGTAACGCACGACACTCTTAGCACCGAAACAAGCCAAGCGGCACGCAAAACGCGGTCTTTCGTCGATTTTGACTGTAATTTCTTTCCTGCTGCAGATATTTCGACGTTTAAACGCTGATTTTACTCAATTTCACTAGCCGAATGTAACGCACGCCACCTTTAGCTTCGAATCAAGCCGAACGGCTCGCAAAACGCGGTCTTTCGTCGTGTTTGACTGTAACTGCTTTCCACCTCGAGATATTTCGAAGTTTAAACGCTGATTTTACTCAATTTCACACGCCGAATGTAACGCATGCCACTTTTAGCATCGAAACAAGCCGAACGGCTCGCAAAACGCGGTCTTTCGTCTATTTTGACTGTTATTTCTTTCCTGCTGGAGATATTTCGACGTTTAAACGCTGACTTTACTCAGTTTCACACGCCGAATGCAACGCACGCCACTTTTAGCTTCGAATCAAGCCGAACGGCTCGCAAAACGCGGTCTTTCGTCGATTTTGACTGTAATTTCTTTCCTGCTGGAGATATTTCGACGATTGAACGCTGATTTTACTCAATTTCACTAGCCGAATGTAACGCACGACACTTTTAGCATCGAAACAAGCCAAGCGGCACGCAAAACGCGGTCATTCGTCGATTTTGACTGTAATTTCTTTCCTGCTGGAGATATTTCGACATTTAAACGCTGATTTTACAGAATTTCGCACGCTGAACGTAACGTACGCCACTTTTAGCATCGAAAAAATCCGAACGGCTCGCAAAACGCGTTATTCCTTCGATTTTGAATGTAATTTCTTTCCTGCTGGAGATATTTCGACGTTTGAACGCTGATTTTACTCAATTTCACTAGCCGAATGTAACGCACGACACTCTTAGCATCGAAACAAGCCAAGCGGCACGCAAAACGCGGTCTTTCGTCGATTTTGACTGTAATTTCTTTCCTGCTGGAGATATCTCGACGTTTGAACGCTGATTTTACTCAATTTCACACGCCGAATGTAACGCATGCCTCTTTTAGCATCGAAACAAACCGAACGGCTCGCAAAACGCGGTCTTTCGTCGATTTTGACTGTAATTTCTTTCCTGCTGGAGATATTTCGACGATTGAACGCTGATTTTACTCAATTTCACTAGCCGAATGTGACGCACGACACTTTTAGCATCGAAACAAGCCGAATGGCACGTAAAACGCGGTCTTTCGTCGATTTTGACTGTTATTTCTTTCCTGATGGAGATATTTCGACTTTTGAACGCTGATTTTACTCAATTTCACACGCCGAATGTAACGCATGCCACTTTTAGCATCGAAACAAGCCGAACGGCACGCAAAACGCGGTCTTTCGTCGATTTTGACTGTTATTTCTTTCCTGCTGGAGATATTTCGACGTTTGAACGCTGATTTTACTCAATTTCACAAGCCGAATGTAACGCATGCCACTTTTAGCATCGAAACAAGCCGAACGGCACGCAAAACGCGGTCTTTCGTCGATTTTGACTGTAATTTCTTTCCTGCTGGAGATATTTCGACGTTTGAACGCTGACTTTACTCAATTTCACACGCCGAATGCAACGCACGCCACTTTTAGCTTCGAATCAAGCCGAACGGCTCGCAAAACGCGGTCTTTCGTCGATTTTGACTGTAATTTCTTTCGTGCTGCAGATATTTCGACGTTTCAACGCTGATTTTACTCAATTTCACTAGCCGAATGTAACGCACGCGACCTTTAGCTTCGAATCAAGCCGAACGGCTCGCAAAACGCGGTCTTTCGTCGTGTTTGACTGTAACTGCTTTCCTCCTCGAGATATTTCGAAGTTTAAACGCTGATTTTACTCAATTTCACACGCCGAATGTAACGCATGCCACTTTTAGCATCGAAACAAGCCGAACGGCACGCAAAACGCGGTCTTTCGTCGATTTTGACTGTAATTTCTTTCCTGCTGCAGATATTTCGACGTTTAAACGCTGATTTTACTCAATTTCACTAGCCGAATGTAACGCACGCCACTTTTAGCTTCGAATCAAGCCGAACGGCTCGCAAAACGCGGTCTTTCGTCGATTTTGACTGTAATTTCTTTCCTGCTGGAGATATTTCGACGTTTGAACGCTGATTTTACTCAATTTCACTAGCCGAATGTAACGCACGACACTTTTAGCATCGAAACAAGCCAAGCGGCACGCAAAACGCGGTCATTCGTCGATTTTGACTGTAATTTCTTTCCTGCTGGAGATATTTCGACATTTAAACGCTGATTTTACAGAATTTCGCACGCTGAACGTAACGTACGCCACTTTTAGCATCGAAAAAATCCGAACGGCTCGCAAAACGCGTTATTCCTTCGATTTTGAATGTAATTTCTTTCCTGCTGGAGATATTTCGACGTTTGAACGCTGATTTTACTCAATTTCACTAGCCGAATGTAACGCACGACACTCTTAGCATCGAAACAAGCCAAGCGGCACGCAAAACGCGGTCTTTCGTCGATTTTGACTGTAATTTCTTTCCTGCTGGAGATATTTCGACGTTTGAACGCTGATTTTACTCAATTTCACTAGCCGAATGTAACGCACGACACTTTTAGCATCGAAACAAGCCGAGCGGCTCGCAAAACGCGGTCTTTCATCGTGTTTGACTGTTATTTCTTTCCTGCTGGAGATATTTCGACGTTTAAACGCTGATTTTACTCAATTTCACACGCCGAATGTAACGCATGCCACTTTTAGCATAGAAACAAGCCGAATGGCACGCAAAACGCGGTCTTTCGTCGATTTTGACTGTTATTTCTTTCCTGCTGGAGATATTTCGACGTTTCAACTCTGACTTTACTCAATTTCACACGCCGAATGCAACGCACGCCACTTTTAGCTTCGAATCAAGCCGAAAGGCTCGCAAAACGCGGTCTTTCGTCGATTTTGACTGTAATTTCTTTCCTGCTGGAGATATTTCGACGATTGAACGCTGATTTTACTCAATTTCACTAGCCGAATGTAACGCACGACACTTTTAGCATCGAAACAAGCCAAGCGGCACGCAAAACGCGGTCTTTCGTCTATTTTGACTGTTATTTCTTTCCTGCTGGAGATTTTTCGACGTTTAAACGCTGACTTTACTCAATTTCGCACGCCGAATGCAACGCACGCCACTTTTAGCTTCGAATCAAGCCGAACGGCTCGCAAAACGCGGTCTTTCGTCGATTTTGACTGTAATTTCTTTCCTGCTGGAGATATTTCGACGTTTGAACGCTGATTTTACTCAATTTCACTAGCCGAATGTAACGCACGACACTCTTAGCATCGAAACAAGCCAAGCGGCACGCAAAACGCGGTCTTTCGTCGATTTTGACTGTTATTTCTTTCCTGCTGGAGATATTTCGACGTTTCAACTCTGACTTTACTCAATTTCACACGCCGAATGCAACGCACGCCACTTTTAGCTTCGAATCAAGCCGAACGGCTCGCAAAACGCGGTCTTTCGTCGATTTTGACTGTAATTTCTTTCCTGCTGGAGATATTTCGACGATTGAACGCTGATTTTACTCAATTTCACTAGCCGAATGTAACGCACGACACTCTTAGCATCGAAACAAGCCAAGCGGCACGCAAAACGCGGTCTTTCGTCGATTTTGACTGTAATTTCTTTCCTGCTGGAGATATTTCGACGTTTGAACGCTGATTTTACTCAATTTCACTAGCCGAATGTAACGCACGACACTTTTAGCATCGAAACAAGCCGAGCGGCTCGCAAAACGCGGTCTTTCATCGTGTTTGACTGTTATTTCTTTCCTGCTGGAGATATTTCGACGTTTAAACGCTGATTTTACTCAATTTCACACGCCGAATGTAACGCATGCCACTTTTAGCATAGAAACAAGCCGAATGGCACGCAAAACGCGGTCTTTCGTCGATTTTGACTGTTATTTCTTTCCTGCTGGAGATATTTCGACGTTTCAACTCTGACTTTACTCAATTTCACACGCCGAATGCAACGCACGCCACTTTTAGCTTCGAATCAAGCCGAAAGGCTCGCAAAACGCGGTCTTTCGTCGATTTTGACTGTAATTTCTTTCCTGCTGGAGATATTTCGACGTTTGAACGCTGATTTTACTCAATTTCACTAGCCGAATGTAACGCACGACACTTTTAGCATCGAAACAAGCCAAGCGGCACGCAAAACGCGGTCTTTCGTCTATTTTGACTGTTATTTCTTTCCTGCTGGAGATTTTTCGACGTTTAAACGCTGACTTTACTCAATTTCGCACGCCGAATGCAACGCACGCCACTTTTAGCTTCGAATCAAGCCGAACGGCTCGCAAAACGCGGTCTTTCGTCGATTTTGACTGTAATTTCTTTCCTGCTGGAGATATTTCGACGTTTGAACGCTGATTTTACTCAATTTCACTAGCCGAATGTAACGCACGACACTCTTAGCATCGAAACAAGCCAAGCGGCACGCAAAACGCGGTCTTTCGTCGATTTTGACTGTTATTTCTTTCCTGCTGGAGATATTTCGACGTTTCAACTCTGACTTTACTCAATTTCACACGCCGAATGCAACGCACGCCACTTTTAGCTTCGAATCAAGCCGAACGGCTCGCAAAACGCGGTCTTTCGTCGATTTTGACTGTAATTTCTTTCCTGCTGGAGATATTTCGACGATTGAACGCTGATTTTACTCAATTTCACTAGCCGAATGTAACGCACGACACTTTTAGCATCGAAACAAGCCAAGCGGCACGCAAAACGCGGTCTTTCGTCGATTTTGACTGTAATTTCTTTCCTGCTGCAGATATTTCGACGTTTAAACGCTGATTTTACTCAATATCACTAGCCGAATGTAACGCACGCCACTTTTAGCTTCGAATCAAGCCGAACGGCTCGCAAAACGCGGTCTTTCGTCGATTTTGACTGTAATTTCTTTCCTGCTGGAGATATTTCGACGTTTGAACGCTGATTTTACTCAATTTCACTAGCCGAATGTAACGCACGACACTTTTAGCATCGAAACAAGCCATGCGGCACGCAAAACGCGGTCGTTCGTCGATTTTGACTGTAATTTCTTTCCTGCTGGAGATATTTCGACATTTAAACGCTGATTTTACAGAATTTCGCACGCTGAACGTAACGTACGCCACTTTTAGCATCGAAAAAATCCGAACGGCTCGCAAAACGCGTTATTCCTTCGATTTTGAATGTAATTTCTTTCCTGCTGGAGATATTTCGACGTTTGAACGCTGATTTTACACAATTTCACACGCCGAATGTAACGCATGCCACTTTTAGCATCGAAACAAGCCGAATGGCACGCAAAACGCGGTCTTTCGTCGATTTTGACTGTTATTTCTTTCCTGCTGGAGATATTTCGACGTTTCAACGCTGACATTACTCAATTTCACACGCCGAATGCAACGCACGCCACTTTTAGCTTCGAATCAAGCCGAACGGCTCGCAAAACGCGGTCTTTCGTCGATTTTGACTGTAATTTCTTTCCTGCTGGAGATATTTCGACGATTGAACGCTGATTTTACTCAATTTCACTAGCCGAATGTAACGCACGACACTTTTAGAATCGAAACAAGCCAAGCGGCACGCAAAACGCGGTCATTCGTCGATTTTGACTGTAATTTCTTTCCTGCTGGAGATATTTCGACGTTTGAACGCTGATTTTACTCAATTTCACTAGCCGAATGTAACGCACGACACTCTTAGCATCGAAACAAGCCAAGCGGCACGCAAAACGCGGTCTTTCGTCGATTTTGACTGTTATTTCTTTCCTGCTGGAGATATTTCGACATTTCAACGCTGACTTTACTCAATTTCACACGCCGAATGTAACGCACGCCACTTTTAGCTTCGAATCAAGCCGAACGGCTCGCAAAACGCAGTCTTTCGTCGATTTTGACTGTTATTTCTTTCCTGCTGGAGATATTTCGACGTTTAAACGCTGATTTTACTCAATTTCACTAGCCGAATGTAACGCACGCCACCTTTAGCTTCGAATCAAGCCGAACGGCTCGCAATACGCGGTCTTTCGTCGTGTTTGACTGTAACTGCTTTCCTCCTCGAGATATTTCGACGTTTGAGCGCTGATTTTACTCAATTTCACTAGCCGAATGTAACGCACGACACTTTTAGCATCGAAACAAGCCGAGCGGCACGCAAAACGCGGTCATTCGTCGATTTTGACTGTAATTTCTTTCCTGCTGGAGATATTTCGACGTTTCAACTCTGATTTTACTCAATTTCACACGCCGAATGCAACGCTCGCCACGTTTAGCTTCGAATCAAGCCGAACGGCTCGCAAAACGCGGTCTTTCGTCGATTTTGACTGTAATTTCTTTCCTGCTGCAGATATTTCGACGTTTAAACGCTGATTTTACTCAATTTCACACGCCGAATGTAACGCATGCCACTTTTAGCATCGAAGCAAGCCGAACGGCACGCAAAACGCGGTCTTTCGTTGATTTTGACTGTAATTTCTTTCCTGCTGGAGATATTTCGACGTTTGAACGCTGATTTTACTCAATTTCACTAGCCGAATGTAACGCGCGACACTCTTAGCATCGAAACAAGCCAAGCGGCACGCAAAACGCGGTCTTTCGTCGATTTTGACTGTAATTTCTTTCCTGCTGGAGATATTTCGACGTTTAAACGCTGATTTAACAGAATTTCGCACGCTGAACGTCACGTACGCCACTTTTAGCATCGAAAAAATCCGAACGGCTCGCAAAACGCATTATTCCTTCGATTTTGAATGTAATTTCTTTCCTGCTGGAGATATTTCGACGTTTAAACGCTGATTTTACTCAATTTCACACGCCGAATGTAACGCATGCCACTTTTAGCATCGAAACAAGCTGAACGGAAGGCAAAACGCGGTCTTTCGTCTATTTTGACTGTTATTTCTTTCCTGCTGGAGATATTTAGACGTTTGAACGCTGATTTTACTCAATTTCACTAGCCGAATGTAACGCACGACACTTTTAGCATCGAAACAAGCTGAACGGCACGCAAAACGCGGTCTTTCGTCGATTTTGACTGTAATTTCTTACCTGCTGGAGATATTTTGACGTTTGAACACTGATTTTACTCAATTTCACACGCCGAATGCAACGCTCGCCACGTTTAGCTTTGAATCAAGCCGAACGGCTCGCAAAACGCGGTCTTTCGTCGATTTTGACTGTAATTTCTTTCCTGCTGGAGATATTTCGACGTTTGAACGCTGATTTTACTCAATTTCACTAGCCGAATGTAACGCACGACACTCTTAGCATCGAAACAAGCCAAGCGGCATGCAAAACGCGGTCTTTCGTCGATTTTGACTGTAATTTCTTTCCTGCTGCAGATATTTCGACGTTTAAACGCTGATTTTACTCAATTTCACTAGCCGAATGTAACGCACGCCACCTTTAGCTTCGAATCAAGCCGAACGGCTCGCAAAACGCGGTCTTTCGTCGTGTTTGACTGTAACTGCTTTCCACCTCGAGATATTTCGAAGTTTAAACGCTGATTTTACTCAATTTCACACGCCGAATGTAACGCATGCCACTTTTAGCATCGAAACAAGCCGAATGGCACGCAAAACGCGGTCTTTCGTCGATTTTGACTGTTATTTCTTTCCTGCTGGAAATATTTCGACGTTTCAGCGCTGACTTTACTCAATTTCACTAGCCGAATGTAACGCACGACACTTTTAGCATCGAAACAAGCCAAGCGGCACGCAAAACGCGGTTATTCGTCGATTTTGACTGTAATTTCTTTCCTGCTGGAGATATTTCGACATTTAAACGCTGATTTTACAGAATTTCGCACGCTGAACGTAACGTACGCCACTTTTAGCATCGAAACAAGCCGAATGGCACGCAAAACGCGGTCTTTCGTCGATTTTGACTGTTATTTCTTTCCTGCTGGAAATATTTCGACGTTTCAGCGCTGACTTTACTCAATTTCACACGCCGAATGCAACGCACGCCACTTTTAGCTTTGAATCAAGCCGAACGGCTAGCAAAACGCGGTCTTTCGTCGATTTTGACTGTAATTTCTTTCCTGCTGGAGATATTTCGACGATTGAACGCTGATTTTACTCAATTTCATTAGGCGAATGTGACGCACGACACTTTTAGCATCGAAAAAATCCGAACGGCTCGCAAAACGCGTTATTCCTTCGATTTTGAATGTAATTTCTTTCCTGCTGGAGATATTTCGACGTTTGAACGCTGATTTTACTCAATTTCACTAGCCGAATGTAACGCACGACACTCTTAGCATCGAAACAAGCCAAGCGGCACGCAAAACGCGGTCTTTCGTCGATTTTGACTGTAATTTCTTTCCTGCTGGAGATATTTCGACGTTTGAACGCTGATTTTACTCAATTTCACTAGCCGAATGTAACGCACGACACTTTTAGCATCGAAACAAGCCGAATGGCACGCAAAACGCGGTCTTTCGTCGATTTTGACTGTTATTTCTTTCCTGCTGGAGATATTTCGACGTTTCAACGCTGACTTTACTCAATTTCACACGCCGAATGTAACGCACGCCACTTTTAGCTTCGAATCAAGCCGAACGGCTCGCAAAACGCAGTCTTTCGTCGATTTTGACTGTTATTTCTTTCCTGCTGGAGATATTTCGACGTTTAAACGCTGATTTTACTCAATTTCACTAGCCGAATGTAACGCACGCCACCTTTAGCTTCGAATCAAGCCGAACGGCTCGCAATACGCGGTCTTTCGTCGTGTTTGACTGTAACTGCTTTCCTCCTCGAGATATTTCGACGTTTGAGCGCTGATTTTACTCAATTTCACTAGCCGAATGTAACGCACGACACTTTTAGCATCGAAACAAGCCGAGCGGCACGCAAAACGCGGTCATTCGTCGATTTTGACTGTAATTTCTTTCCTGCTGGAGATATTTCGACGTTTCAACTCTGATTTTACTCAATTTCACACGCCGAATGCAACGCTCGCCACGTTTAGCTTCGAATCAAGCCGAACGGCTCGCAAAACGCGGTCTTTCGTCGATTTTGACTGTAATTTCTTTCCTGCTGCAGATATTTCGACGTTTAAACGCTGATTTTACTCAATTTCACACGCCGAATGTAACGCATGCCACTTTTAGCATCGAAGCAAGCCGAACGGCACGCAAAACGCGGTCTTTCGTTGATTTTGACTGTAATTTCTTTCCTGCTGGAGATATTTCGACGTTTGAACGCTGATTTTACTCAATTTCACTAGCCGAATGTAACGCGCGACACTCTTAGCATCGAAACAAGCCAAGCGGCACGCAAAACGCGGTCTTTCGTCGATTTTGACTGTAATTTCTTTCCTGCTGGAGATATTTCGACGTTTAAACGCTGATTTAACAGAATTTCGCACGCTGAACGTCACGTACGCCACTTTTAGCATCGAAAAAATCCGAACGGCTCGCAAAACGCATTATTCCTTCGATTTTGAATGTAATTTCTTTCCTGCTGGAGATATTTCGACGTTTAAACGCTGATTTTACTCAATTTCACACGCCGAATGTAACGCTTGCCACTTTTAGCATCGAAACAAGCTGAACGGAAGGCAAAACGCGGTCTTTCGTCTATTTTGACTGTTATTTCTTTCCTGCTGGAGATATTTAGACGTTTGAACGCTGATTTTACTCAATTTCACTAGCCGAATGTAACGCACGACACTTTTAGCATCGAAACAAGCTGAACGGCACGCAAAACGCGGTCTTTCGTCGATTTTGACTGTAATTTCTTACCTGCTGGAGATATTTTGACGTTTGAACACTGATTTTACTCAATTTCACACGCCGAATGCAACGCTCGCCACGTTTAGCTTTGAATCAAGCCGAACGGCTCGCAAAACGCGGTCTTTCGTCGATTTTGACTGTAATTTCTTTCCTGCTGCAGATATTTCGACGTTTAAACGCTGATTTTACTCAATTTCACTAGCCGAATGTAACGCACGACACTTTTAGCATCGAAACAAGCCAAGCGGCACGCAAAACGCGGTCATTCGTCGATTTTGACTGTAATTTCTTTCCTGCTGGAGATATTTCGACATTTAAACGCTGATTTTACAGAATTTCGCACGCTGAACGTAACGTACGCCACTTTTAGCATCGAAACAAGCCGAACGGCACGCAAAACGCGGTCTTTCGTCGATTTTGACTGTAATTTCTTTCCTGCTGCAGATATTTCGACGTTTAAACGCTGATTTTACTCAATTTCACTAGCCGAATGTAACGCACGCCACCTTTAGCTTCGAATCAAGCCGAACGGCTCGCAAAACGCGGTCTTTCGTCGTGTTTGACTGTAACTGCTTTCCACCTCGAGATATTTCGAAGTTTAAACGCTGATTTTACTCAATTTCACACGCCGAATGTAACGCATGCCACTTTTAGCATCGAAACAAGCCGAACGGCTCGCAAAACGCGGTCTTTCGTCTATTTTGACTGTTATTTCTTTCCTGCTGGAGATTTTTCGACGTTTAAACGTTGACTACTCAATTTCACACGCCGAATGCAACGCACGCCACTTTTAGCTTCGAATCAAACCGAACGGCTCGCAAAACGCGGTCTTTCGTCGATTTTGACTGTAATTTCTTTCCTGCTGGAGATATTTCGACGATTGAACGCTGATTTTACTCAATTTCACTAGCCGAATGTAACGCACGACACTTTTAGCATCGAAACAAGCCAAGCGGCACGCAAAACGCGGTCATTCGTCGATTTTGACTGTAATTTCTTTCCTGCTGGAGATATTTCGACATTTAAACGCTGATTTTACAGAATTTCGCACGCTGAACGTAACGTACGCCACTTTTAGCATCGAAAAAATCCGAACGGCTCGCAAAACGCGTTATTCCTTCGATTTTGAATGTAATTTCTTTCCTGCTGGAGATATTTCGACGTTTGAACGCTGATTTTACTCAATTTCACACGCCGAATGTAACGCATGCCACTTTTAGCATCGAAACAAGCCGAATGGCACGCAAAACGCGGTCTTTCGTCGATTTTGACTGTTATTTCTTTCCTGCTGGAAATATATCGACGTTTCAGCGCTGACTTTACTCAATTTCACACGCCGAATGCAACGCACGCCACTTTTAGCTTTGAATCAAGCCGAACGGCTAGCAAAACGCGGTCTTTCGTCGATTTTGACTGTAATTTCTTTCCTGCTGGAGATATTTCGACGATTGAACGCTGATTTTACTCAATTTCATTAGGCGAATGTGACGCACGACACTTTTAGCATCGAAAAAATCCGAACGGCTCGCAAAACGCGTTATTCCTTCGATTTTGAATGTAATTTCTTTCCTGCTGGAGATATTTCGACGTTTGAACGCTGATTTTACTCAATTTCACTAGCCGAATGTAACGCACGACACTCTTAGCATCGAAACAAGCCAAGCGGCACGCAAAACGCGGTCTTTCGTCGATTTTGACTGTTATTTCTTTCCTGCTGGAGATATTTCGACGTTTCAACGCTGACTTTACTCAATTTCACACGCCGAATGTAACGCACGCCACTTTTAGCTTCGAATCAAGCCGAACGGCTCGCAAAACGCAGTCTTTCGTCGATTTTGACTGTTATTTCTTTCCTGCTGGAGATATTTCGACGTTTAAACGCTGATTTTACTCAATTTCACTAGCCGAATGTAACGCACGCCACCTTTAGCTTCGAATCAAGCCGAACGGCTCGCAATACGCGGTCTTTCGTCGTGTTTGACTGTAACTGCTTTCCTCCTCGAGATATTTCGACGTTTGAGCGCTGATTTTACTCAATTTCACTAGCCGAATGTAACGCACGACACTTTTAGCATCGAAACAAGCCGAGCGGCTCGCAAAACGCGGTCATTCGTCGATTTTGACTGTAATTTCTTTCCTGCTGGAGATATTTCGACGTTTCAACTCTGATTTTACTCAATTTCACACGCCGAATGCAACGCTCGCCACGTTTAGCTTCGAATCAAGCCGAACGGCTCGCAAAACGCGGTCTTTCGTCGATTTTGACTGTAATTTCTTTCCTGCTGCAGATATTTCGACGTTTAAACGCTGATTTTACTCAATTTCACACGCCGAATGTAACGCATGCCACTTTTAGCATCGAAGCAAGCCGAACGGCACGCAAAACGCGGTCTTTCGTTGATTTTGACTGTAATTTCTTTCCTGCTGGAGATATTTCGACGTTTGAACGCTGATTTTACTCAATTTCACTAGCCGAATGTAACGCGCGACACTCTTAGCATCGAAACAAGCCAAGCGGCACGCAAAACGCGGTCTTTCGTCGATTTTGACTGTAATTTCTTTCCTGCTGGAGATATTTCGACGTTTAAACGCTGATTTAACAGAATTTCGCACGCTGAACGTCACGTACGCCACTTTTAGCATCGAAAAAATCCGAACGGCTCGCAAAACGCATTATTCCTTCGATTTTGAATGTAATTTCTTTCCTGCTGGAGATATTTCGACGTTTAAACGCTGATTTTACTCAATTTCACACGCCGAATGTAACGCATGCCACTTTTAGCATCGAAACAAGCTGAACGGAAGGCAAAACGCGGTCTTTCGTCTATTTTGACTGTTATTTCTTTCCTGCTGGAGATATTTAGACGTTTGAACGCTGATTTTACTCAATTTCACTAGCCGAATGTAACGCACGACACTTTTAGCATCGAAACAAGCTGAACGGCACGCAAAACGCGGTCTTTCGTCGATTTTGACTGTAATTTCTTACCTGCTGGAGATATTTTGACGTTTGAACACTGATTTTACTCAATTTCACACGCCGAATGCAACGCTCGCCACGTTTAGCTTTGAATCAAGCCGAACGGCTCGCAAAACGCGGTCTTTCGTCGATTTTGACTGTAATTTCTTTCCTGCTGGAGATATTTCGACGTTTGAACGCTGATTTTACTCAATTTCACTAGCCGAATGTAACGCACGACACTCTTAGCATCGAAACAAGCCAAGCGGCATGCAAAACGCGGTCTTTCGTCGATTTTGACTGTAATTTCTTTCCTGCTGCAGATATTTCGACGTTTAAACGCTGATTTTACTCAATTTCACTAGCCGAATGTAACGCACGCCACCTTTAGCTTCGAATCAAGCCGAACGGCTCGCAAAACGCGGTCTTTCGTCGTGTTTGACTGTAACTGCTTTCCACCTCGAGATATTTCGAAGTTTAAACGCTGATTTTACTCAATTTCACACGCCGAATGTAACGCATGCCACTTTTAGCATCGAAACAAGCCGAATGGCACGCAAAACGCCGTCTTTCGTCGATTTTGACTGTTATTTCTTTCCTGCTGGAAATATTTCGACGTTTCAGCGCTGACTTTACTCAATTTCACTAGCCGAATGTAACGCACGACACTTTTAGCATCGAAACAAGCCAAGCGGCACGCAAAACGCGGTTATTCGTCGATTTTGACTGTAATTTCTTTCCTGCTGGAGATATTTCGACATTTAAACGCTGATTTTACAGAATTTCGCACGCTGAACGTAACGTACGCCACTTTTAGCATCGAAACAAGCCGAATGGCACGCAAAACGCGGTCTTTCGTCGATTTTGACTGTTATTTCTTTCCTGCTGGAAATATTTCGACGTTTCAGCGCTGACTTTACTCAATTTCACACGCCGAATGCAACGCACGCCACTTTTAGCTTTGAATCAAGCCGAACGGCTAGCAAAACGCGGTCTTTCGTCGATTTTGACTGTAATTTCTTTCCTGCTGGAGATATTTCGACGATTGAACGCTGATTTTACTCAATTTCATTAGGCGAATGTGACGCACGACACTTTTAGCATCGAAAAAATCCGAACGGCTCGCAAAACGCGTTATTCCTTCGATTTTGAATGTAATTTCTTTCCTGCTGGAGATATTTCGACGTTTGAACGCTGATTTTACTCAATTTCACTAGCCGAATGTAACGCACGACACTCTTAGCATCGAAACAAGCCAAGCGGCACGCAAAACGCGGTCTTTCGTCGATTTTGACTGTTATTTCTTTCCTGCTGGAGATATTTCGACGTTTCAACGCTGACTTTACTCAATTTCACACGCCGAATGTAACGCACGCCACTTTTAGCTTCGAATCAAGCCGAACGGCTCGCAAAACGCAGTCTTTCGTCGATTTTGACTGTTATTTCTTTCCTGCTGGAGATATTTCGACGTTTAAACGCTGATTTTACTCAATTTCACTAGCCGAATGTAACGCACGCCACCTTTAGCTTCGAATCAAGCCGAACGGCTCGCAATACGCGGTCTTTCGTCGTGTTTGACTGTAACTGCTTTCCTCCTCGAGATATTTCGACGTTTGAGCGCTGATTTTACTCAATTTCACTAGCCGAATGTAACGCACGACACTTTTAGCATCGAAACAAGCCGAGCGGCACGCAAAACGCGGTCATTCGTCGATTTTGACTGTAATTTCTTTCCTGCTGGAGATATTTCGACGTTTCAACTCTGATTTTACTCAATTTCACACGCCGAATGCAACGCTCGCCACGTTTAGCTTCGAATCAAGCCGAACGGCTCGCAAAACGCATTATTCCTTCGATTTTGAATGTAATTTCTTTCCTGCTGGAGATATTTCGACGTTTAAACGCTGATTTTACTCAATTTCACACGCCGAATGTAACGCATGCCACTTTTAGCATCGAAACAAGCTGAACGGAAGGCAAAACGCGGTCTTTCGTCGATTTTGACTGTTATTTCTTTCCTGCTGGAAATATTTCGACGTTTCAGCGCTGACTTTACTCAATTTCACACGCCGAATGCAACGCACGCCACTTTTAGCTTTGAATCAAGCCGAACGGCTAGCAAAACGCGGTCTTTCGTCGATTTTGACTGTAATTTCTTTCCTGCTGGAGATATTTCGACGATTGAACGCTGATTTTACTCAATTTCATTAGGCGAATGTGACGCACGACACTTTTAGCATCGAAAAAATCCGAACGGCTCGCAAAACGCGTTATTCCTTCGATTTTGAATGTAATTTCTTTCCTGCTGGAGATATTTCGACGTTTGAACGCTGATTTTACTCAATTTCACTAGCCGAATGTAACGCACGACACTCTTAGCATCGAAACAAGCCAAGCGGCACGCAAAACGCGGTCTTTCGTCGATTTTGACTGTTATTTCTTTCCTGCTGGAGATATTTCGACGTTTCAACGCTGACTTTACTCAATTTCACACGCCGAATGTAACGCACGCCACTTTTAGCTTCGAATCAAGCCGAACGGCTCGCAAAACGCAGTCTTTCGTCGATTTTGACTGTTATTTCTTTCCTGCTGGAGATATTTCGACGTTTAAACGCTGATTTTACTCAATTTCACACGCCGAATGTAACGCATGCCACTTTTAGCATCGAAGCAAGCCGAACGGCACGCAAAACGCGGTCTTTCGTTGATTTTGACTGTAATTTCTTTCCTGCTGGAGATATTTCGACGTTTGAACGCTGATTTTACTCAATTTCACTAGCCGAATGTAACGCGCGACACTCTTAGCATCGAAACAAGCCAAGCGGCACGCAAAACGCGGTCTTTCGTCGATTTTGACTGTAATTTCTTTCCTGCTGGAGATATTTCGACGTTTAAACGCTGATTTAACAGAATTTCGCACGCTGAACGTCACGTACGCCACTTTTAGCATCGAAAAAATCCGAACGGCTCGCAAAACGCATTATTCCTTCGATTTTGAATGTAATTTCTTTCCTGCTGGAGATATTTCGACGTTTAAACGCTGATTTTACTCAATTTCACACGCCGAATGTAACGCATGCCACTTTTAGCATCGAAACAAGCTGAACGGAAGGCAAAACGCGGTCTTTCGTCTATTTTGACTGTTATTTCTTTCCTGCTGGAGATATTTAGACGTTTGAACGCTGATTTTACTCAATTTCACTAGCCGAATGTAACGCACGACACTTTTAGCATCGAAACAAGCTGAACGGCACGCAAAACGCGGTCTTTCGTCGATTTTGACTGTAATTTCTTACCTGCTGGAGATATTTTGACGTTTGAACACTGATTTTACTCAATTTCACACGCCGAATGCAACGCTCGCCACGTTTAGCTTTGAATCAAGCCGAACGGCTCGCAAAACGCGGTCTTTCGTCGATTTTGACTGTAATTTCTTTCCTGCTGGAGATATTTCGACGTTTGAACGCTGATTTTACTCAATTTCACTAGCCGAATGTAACGCACGACACTCTTAGCATCGAAACAAGCCAAGCGGCATGCAAAACGCGGTCTTTCGTCGATTTTGACTGTAATTTCTTTCCTGCTGCAGATATTTCGACGTTTAAACGCTGATTTTACTCAATTTCACTAGCCGAATGTAACGCACGCCACCTTTAGCTTCGAATCAAGCCGAACGGCTCGCAAAACGCGGTCTTTCGTCGTGTTTGACTGTAACTGCTTTCCACCTCGAGATATTTCGAAGTTTAAACGCTGATTTTACTCAATTTCACACGCCGAATGTAACGCATGCCACTTTTAGCATCGAAACAAGCCGAATGGCACGCAAAACGCGGTCTTTCGTCGATTTTGACTGTTATTTCTTTCCTGCTGGAAATATTTCGACGTTTCAGCGCTGACTTTACTCAATTTCACTAGCCGAATGTAACGCACGACACTTTTAGCATCGAAACAAGCCAAGCGGCACGCAAAACGCGGTTATTCGTCGATTTTGACTGTAATTTCTTTCCTGCTGGAGATATTTCGACATTTAAACGCTGATTTTACAGAATTTCGCACGCTGAACGTAACGTACGCCACTTTTAGCATCGAAACAAGCCGAATGGCACGCAAAACGCGGTCTTTCGTCGATTTTGACTGTTATTTCTTTCCTGCTGGAAATATTTCGACGTTTCAGCGCTGACTTTACTCAATTTCACACGCCGAATGCAACGCACGCCACTTTTAGCTTTGAATCAATCCGAACGGCTAGCAAAACGCGGTCTTTCGTCGATTTTGACTGTAATTTCTTTCCTGCTGGAGATATTTCGACGATTGAACGCTGATTTTACTCAATTTCATTAGGCGAATGTGACGCACGACACTTTTAGCATCGAAAAAATCCGAACGGCTCGCAAAACGCGTTATTCCTTCGATTTTGAATGTAATTTCTTTCCTGCTGGAGATATTTCGACGTTTGAACGCTGATTTTACTCAATTTCACTAGCCGAATGTAACGCACGACACTCTTAGCATCGAAACAAGCCAAGCGGCACGCAAAACGCGGTCTTTCGTCGATTTTGACTGTAATTTCTTTCCTGCTGGAGATATTTCGACGTTTGAACGCTGATTTTACTCAATTTCACTAGCCGAATATAACGCACGACACTTTTAGCATCGAAACAAGCCGAATGGCACGCAAAACGCGGTCTTTCGTCGATTTTGACTGTTATTTCTTTCCTGCTGGAGATATTTCGACGTTTCAACGCTGACTTTACTCAATTTCACACGCCGAATGTAACGCACGCCACTTTTAGCTTCGAATCAAGCCGAACGGCTCGCAAAACGCAGTCTTTCGTCGATTTTGACTGTTATTTCTTTCCTGCTGGAGATATTTCGACGTTTAAACGCTGATTTTACTCAATTTCACTAGCCGAATGTAACGCACGCCACCTTTAGCTTCGAATCAAGCCGAACGGCTCGCAATACGCGGTCTTTCGTCGTGTTTGACTGTAACTGCTTTCCTCCTCGAGATATTTCGACGTTTGAGCGCTGATTTTACTCAATTTCACTAGCCGAATGTAACGCACGACACTTTTAGCATCGAAACAAGCCGAGCGGCACGCAAAACGCGGTCATTCGTCGATTTTGACTGTAATTTCTTTCCTGCTGGAGATATTTCGACGTTTGAACGCTGATTTTACTCAATTTCACTAGCCGAATGTAACGCGCGACACTCTTAGCATCGAAACAAGCCAAGCGGCACGCAAAACGCGGTCTTTCGTCGATTTTGACTGTAATTTCTTTCCTGCTGGAGATATTTCGACGTTTAAACGCTGATTTAACAGAATTTCGCACGCTGAACGTCACGTACGCCACTTTTAGCATCGAAAAAATCCGAACGGCTCGCAAAACGCATTATTCCTTCGATTTTGAATGTAATTTCTTTCCTGCTGGAGATATTTCGACGTTTAAACGCTGATTTTACTCAATTTCACACGCCGAATGTAACGCATGCCACTTTTAGCATCGAAACAAGCTGAACGGAAGGCAAAACGCGGTCTTTCGTCTATTTTGACTGTTATTTCTTTCCTGCTGGAGATATTTAGACGTTTGAACGCTGATTTTACTCAATTTTACTAGCCGAATGTAACGCACGACACTTTTAGCATCGAAACAAGCTGAACGGCACGCAAAACGCGGTCTTTCGTCGATTTTGACTGTAATTTCTTACCTGCTGGAGATATTTTGACGTTTGAACACTGATTTTACTCAATTTCACACGCCGAATGCAACGCTCGCCACGTTTAGCTTTGAATCAAGCCGAACGGCTCGCAAAACGCGGTCTTTCGTCGATTTTGACTGTAATTTCTTTCCTGCTGCAGATATTTCGACGTTTAAACGCTGATTTTACTCAATTTCACTAGCCGAATGTAACGCACGACACTTTTAGCATCGAAACAAGCCAAGCGGCACGCAAAACGCGGTCATTCGTCGATTTTGACTGTAATTTCTTTCCTGCTGGAGATATTTCGACATTTAAACGCTGATTTTACAGAATTTCGCACGCTGAACGTAACGTACGCCACTTTTAGCATCGAAACAAGCCGAACGGCACGCAAAACGCGGTCTTTCGTCGATTTTGACTGTAATTTCTTTCCTGCTGCAGATATTTCGACGTTTAAACGCTGATTTTACTCAATTTCACTAGCCGAATGTAACGCACGCCACCTTTAGCTTCGAATCAAGCCGAACGGCTCGCAAAACGCGGTCTTTCGTCGTGTTTGACTGTAACTGCTTTCCACCTCGAGATATTTCGAAGTTTAAACGCTGATTTTACTCAATTTCACACGCCGAATGTAACGCATGCCACTTTTAGCATCGAAACAAGCCGAACGGCTCGCAAAACGCGGTCTTTCGTCTATTTTGACTGTAATTTTTTTCCTGCTGGAGATATTTCGACGATTGAACGCTGATTTTACTCAATTTCACTAGGCGAATGTGACGCACGACACTTTTAGCATCGAAAAAATCCGAACGGCTCGCAAAACGCGTTATTCCTTCGATTTTGAATGTAATTTCTTTCCTGCTGGAGATATTTCGACGTTTGAACGCTGATTTTACTCAATTTCACTAGCCGAATGTAACGCACGACACTTTTAGCATCGAAACAAGCCAAGCGGCACGCAAAACGCGGTCATTCGTCGATTTTGACTGTAATTTCTTTCCTGCTGGAGATATTTCGACATTTAAACGCTGATTTTACAGAATTTCGCACGCTGAACGTAACGTACGCCACTTTTAGCATCGAAAAAATCCGAACGGCTCGCAAAACGCGTTATTCCTTCGATTTTGAATGTAATTTCTTTCCTGCTGGAGATATTTCGACGTTTGAACGCTGATTTTACTCAATATCACACGCCGAATGTAACGCATGCCACTTTTAGCATCGAAACAAGCCGAATGGCACGCAAAACGCGGTCTTTCGTCAATTTTGACTGTTATTTCTTTCCTGCTGGAAATATTTCGACGTTTCAACGCTGACTTTACTCAGTTTCACACGCCGAATGCAACGCACGCCACTTTTAGCTTTGAATCAAGCCGAACGGCTAGCAAAACGCGGTCTTTCGTCGATTTTGACTGTAATTTCTTTCCTGCTGGAGATATTTGGACGCTTCAACGCTGATTTTACTCAATTTCACTAGCCGAATGTAACGCACGACACTCTTAGCATCGAAACAAGCCAAGCGGCACGCAAAACGCGGTCTTTCGTCGATTTTGACTGTAATTTCTTTCCTGCTGGAGATATTTCGACGTTTGAACGCTGATTTTACTCAATTTCACTAGCCGAATGTAACGCACGACACTTTTAGCATCGAAACAAGCCGAGCGGCTCGCAAAACGCGGTCTTTCATCGTGTTTGACTGTTATTTCTTTCCTGCTGGAGATATTTCGACGTTTAAACGCTGATTTTACTCAATTTCACACGCCGAATGTAACGCACGCCACTTTTAGCTTCGAATCAAGCCGAACGGCTCGCAAAACGCGGTCTTTCGTCGATTTTGACTGTAATTTCTTTCCTGCTGGAGATATTTCGACGTTTGAACGCTGATTTTACTCAATTTCACTAGCCGAATGTAACGCATGCCACTTTTAGCATCGAAACAAGCCGAACGGCTCGCAAAACGCGGTCTTTCGTCTATTTTGACTGTTATTTCTTTCCTGCTGGAGATATTTCGACGTTTAAACGCTGACTTTACTCAATTTCACACGCCGAATGCAACGCACGCCACTTTTAGCATCGAAAAAATCCGAACGGCTCGCAAAACGCGTTATTCCTTCGATTTTGAATGTAATTTCTTTCCTGCTGGAGATATTTCGACGTTTGAACGCTGATTTTACTCAATTTCACACGCCGAATGTAACGCATGCCACTTTTAGCATCGAAACAAGCCGAATGGCACGCAAAACGCGGTCTTTCGTCGATTTTGACTGTTATTTCTTTCCTGCTGGAAATATTTCGACGTTTCAACGCTGACTTTACTCAATTTCACTAGCCGAATGTAACGCACGCCACCTTTAGCTTCGAATCAAGCCGAACGGCTCGCAAAACGCGGTCTTTCGTCGTGTTTGACTGTAACTGCTTTCCACCTCGAGATATTTCGAAGTTTAAACGCTGATTTTACTCAATTTCACACGCCGAATGTAACGCATGCCACTTTTAGCATCGAAACAAGCCGAACGGCTCGCAAAACGCGGTCTTTCGTCTATTTTGACTGTTATTTCTTTCCTGCTGGAGATATTTCGACGTTTAAACGCTGACTTTACTCAATTTCACACGCCGAATGCAACGCACGCCACTTTTAGCTTCGAATCAAGCCGAACGGCTCGCAAAACGCGGTCTTTCGTCGATTTTGACTGTAATTTCTTTCCTGCTGGAGATATTTCGACGATTGAACGCTGATTTTACTCAATTTCACTAGCCGAATGTAGCGCACGACACTTTTAGCATCGAAACAAGCCAAGCGGCACGCAAAACGCGGTCATTCGTCGATTTTGACTGTAATTTCTTTCCTGCTGGAGATATTTCGACATTTAAACGCTGATTTTACAGAATTTCGCACGCTGAACGTAACGTACGCCACTTTTAGCATCGAAAAAATCCGAACGGCTCGCAAAACGCGTTATTCCTTCGATTTTGAATGTAATTTCTTTCCTGCTGGAGATATTTCGACGTTTGAACGCTGATTTTACTCAATTTCACACGCCGAATGTAACGCATGCCACTTTTAGCATCGAAACAAGCCGAATGGCACGCAAAACGTGGTCTTTCGTCGATTTTGACTGTTATTTCTTTCCTGCTGGAAATATTTCGACGTTTCAACGCTGACTTTACTCAATTTCACACGCCGAATGCAACGCACGCCACTTTTAGCTTTGAATCAAGCCGAACGGCTAGCAAAACGCGGTCTTTCGTCGATTTTGACTGTAATTTCTTTCCTGCTGGAGATATTTCGACGATTGAACGCTGATTTTACTCAATTCCACTAGGCGAATGTGACGCACGACACTTTTAGCATCGAAAAAATCCGAACGGCTCGCAAAACGCGTTATTCCTTCGATTTTGAATGTAATTTCTTTCCTGCTGGAGATATTTCGACGTTTGAACGCTGATTTTACTCAATTTCACTAGCCGAATGTAACGCACGACACTTTTAGCATCGAAACAAGCCGAACGGCTCGCAAAACGCGGTCTTTCGTCTATTTTGACTGTTATTTCTTTCCTGCTGGAGATATTTCGACGTTTAAACGCTGACTTTACTCAATTTCACACGCCGAATGCAACGCACGCCACTTTTAGCTTCGAATCAAGCCGAACGGCTCGCAAAACGCGGTCTTTCGTCGATTTTGACTGTAATTTCTTTCCTGCTGGAGATATTTCGACGATTGAACGCTGATTTTACTCAATTTCACTAGCCGAATGTAACGCACGACACTTTTAGCATCGAAACAAGCCAAGCGGCACGCAAAACGCGGTCATTCGTCGATTTTGACTGTAATTTCTTTCCTGCTGGAGATATTTCGACATTTAAACGCTGATTTTACAGAATTTCGCACGCTGAACGTAACGTACGCCACTTTTAGCATCGAAAAAATCCGAACGGCTCGCAAAACGCGTTATTCCTTCGATTTTGAATGTAATTTCTTTCCTGCTGGAGATATTTCGACGTTTGAACGCTGATTTTACTCAATTTCACACGCCGAATGTAACGCATGCCACTTTTAGCATCGAAACAAGCCGAATGGCACGCAAAACGCGGTCTTTCGTCGATTTTGACTGTTATTTCTTTCCTGCTGGAAATATTTCGACGTTTGAACGCTGACTTTACTCAATTTCACACGCCGAATGCAACGCACGCCACTTTTAGCTTTGAATCAAGCCGAACGGCTAGCAAAACGCGGTCTTTCGTCGATTTTGACTGTAATTTCTTTCCTGCTGGAGATATTTCGACGATTGAACGCTGATTTTACTCAATTCCACTAGGCGAATGTGACGCACGACACTTTTAGCATCGAAAAAATCCGAACGGCTCGCAAAACGCGTTATTCCTTCGATTTTGAATGTAATTTCTTTCCTGCTGGAGATATTTCGACGTTTGAACGCTGATTTTACTCAATTTCACTAGCCGAATGTAACGCACGACACTTTTAGCATCGAAACAAGCCGAACGGCTCGCAAAACGCGGTCTTTCGTCTATTTTGACTGTTATTTCTTTCCTGCTGGAGATATTTCGACGTTTAAACGCTGACTTTACTCAATTTCACACGCCGAATGCAACGCACGCCACTTTTAGCTTCGAATCAAGCCGAACGGCTCGCAAAACGCGGTCTTTCGTCGATTTTGATTGTAATTTCTTTCCTGCTGGAGATATTTCGACGATTGAACGCTGATTTTACTCAATTTCACTAGCCGAATGTAACGCACGACACTTTTAGCATCGAAACAAGCCAAGCGGCACGCAAAACACGGTCATTCGTCGATTTTGACTGTAATTTCTTTCCTGCTGGAGATATTTCGACATTTAAACGCTGATTTTACAGAATTTCGCACGCTGAACGTAACGTACGCCACTTTTAGCATCGAAAAAATCCGAACGGCTCGCAAAACGCGTTATTCCTTCGATTTTGACTGTTATTTCTTTCCTGCTGGAAATATTTCGACGTTTCAACGCTGACTTTACTCAATTTCACACGCCGAATGCAACGCACGCCACTTTCAGCTTTGAATCAAGCCGAACGGCTAGCAAAACGCGGTCTTTCGTCGATTTTGACTGTAATTTCTTTCCTGCTGGAGATATTTCGACGATTGAACGCTGATTTTACTCAATTCCACTAGGCGAATGTGACGCACGACACTTTTAGCATCGAAAAAATCCGAACGGCTCGCAAAACGCGTTATTCCTTCGATTTTGAATGTAATTTCTTTCCTGCTGGAGATATTTCGACGTTTGAACGCAGATTTTACTCAATTTCACTAGCCGAATGTAACGCACGACACTCTTAGCATCGAAACAAGCCAAGCGGCACGCAAAACGCGGTCTTTCGTCGATTTTGACTGTAATTTCTTTACTACTGGAGATATTTCGACGTTTGAACGCTGATTTTACTCAATTTCACTAGCCGAATGTAACGCACGACACTTTTAGCATCGAAACAAGCCGAGCGGCTCGCAAAACGCGGTCTTTCATCGTGTTTGACTGTTATTTCTTTCCTGCTGGAGATATTTCGACGTTTAAACGCTGATTTTACTCAATTTCACACGCCGAATGTAACGCATGCCACTTTTAGCTTCGAATCAAGCCGAACGGCTCGCAAAACGCGGTCTTTCGTCGATTTTGACTGTAATTTCTTTCCTGCTGGAGATATTTCGACGATTGAACGCTGATTTTACTCAATTCCACTAGGCGAATGTGACGCACGACACTTTTAGCATCGAAAAAATCCGAACGGCTCGCAAAACGCGTTATTCCTTCGATTTTGAATGTAATTTCTTTCCTGCTGGAGATATTTCGACGTTTGAACGCTGATTTTACTCAATTTCACTAGCCGAATGTAACGCACGACACTTTTAGCATCGAAACAAGCCGAACGGCTCGCAAAACGCGGTCTTTCGTCTATTTTGACTGTTATTTCTTTCCTGCTGGAGATATTTCGACGTTTAAACGCTGACTTTACTCAATTTCACACGCCGAATGCAACGCACGCCACTTTTAGCTTCGAATCAAGCCGAACGACTCGCAAAACGCGGTCTTTCGTCGATTTTGACTGTAATTTCTTTCCTGCTGGAGATATTTCGACGTTTGAACGCTGATTTTACTCAATTTCACTAGCCGAATGTAACGCACGACACTCTTAGCATCGAAACAAGCCAAGCGGCACGCAAAACGCGGTCTTTCGTCGATTTTGACTGTAATTTCTTTCCTGCTGCAGATATCTCGACGTTTAAACGCTGATTTTACAGAATTTCGCACGCTGAACGTAACGTACGCCACTTTTAGCATCGAAAAAATCCGAACGGCTCGCAAAACGCGTTATTCCTTCGATTTTGACTGTTATTTCTTTCCTGCTGGAAATATTTCGACGTTTCAACGCTGACTTTACTCAATTTCACACGCCGAATGCAACGCACGCCACTTTTAGCTTTGAATCAAGCCGAACGGCTAGCAAAACGCGGTCTTTCGTCGATTTTGACTGTAATTTCTTTCCTGCTGGAGATATTTCGACGATTGAACGCTGATTTTACTCAATTCCACTAGCCGAATGTAACGCACGACACTCTTAGCATCGAAACAAGCCAAGCGGCACGCAAAACGCGGTCTTTCGTCGATTTTGACTGTAATTTCTTTACTGCTGGAGATATTTCGACGTTTGAACGCTGATTTTACTCAATTTCACTAGCCGAATGTAACGCACGACACTTTTAGCATCGAAACAAGCCGAGCGGCTCGCAAAACGCGGTCTTTCATCGTGTTTGACTGTTATTTCTTTCCTGCTGGAGATATTTCGACGTTTAAACGCTGATTTTACTCAATTTCACACGCCGAATGTAACGCATGCCACTTTTAGCTTCGAATCAAGCCGAACGGCTCGCAAAACGCGGTCTTTCGTCTATTTTGACTGTTATTTCTTTCCTGCTGGAGATATTTCGACGTTTAAACGCTGACTTTACTCAATTTCACACGCCGAATGCAACGCACGCCACTTTTAGCTTCGAATCAAGCCGAACGACTCGCAAAACGCGGTCTTTCGTCGATTTTGACTGTAATTTCTTTCCTGCTGGAGATATTTCGACGATTGAACGCTGATTTTACTCAATTTCACACGCCGAATGTAACGCATGCCACTTTTAGCATCGAAAAAATCCGAACGGCTCGCAAAACGCGTTATTCCTTCGATTTTGAATGTAATTTCTTTCCTGCTGGAGATATTTCGACGTTTGAACGCTGATTTTACTCAATTTCACTAGCCGAATGTAACGCACGACACTTTTAGCATCGAAACAAGCCGAACGGCTCGCAATACGCGGTCTTTCGTCGTGTTAGACTGTAACTGCTTTCCTCCTCGAGATATTTCGACGTTTGAGCGCTGATTTTACTCAATTTCACTAGCCGAATGTAACGCACGACACTTTTAGCATCGAAACAAGCCGAGCGGCTCGCAAAACGCGGTCTTTCATCGTGTTTGACTGTTATTTCTTTCCTGCTGGAGATATTTCGACGTTTAAACGCTGATTTTACTCAATTTCACACGCCGAATGTAACGCATGCCACTTTTAGCTTCGAATCAAGCCGAACGGCTCGCAAAACGCGGTCTTTCGTCGATTTTGACTGTAATTTCTTTCCTGCTGGAGATATTTCGACGATTGAACGCTGATTTTACTCAATTCCACTAGGCGAATGTGACGCACGACACTTTTAGCATCGAAAAAATCCGAACGGCTCGCAAAACGCGTTATTCCTTCGATTTTGAATGTAATTTCTTTCCTGCTGGAGATATTTCGACGTTTGAACGCTGATTTTACTCAATTTCACTAGCCGAATGTAACGCACGACACTTTTAGCATCGAAACAAGCCGAACGGCTCGCAAAACGCGGTCTTTCGTCTATTTTGACTGTTATTTCTTTCCTGCTGGAGATATTTCGACGTTTAAACGCTGACTTTACTCAATTTCACACGCCGAATGCAACGCACGCCACTTTTAGCTTCGAATCAAGCCGAACGACTCGCAAAACGCGTTCTTTCGTCGATTTTGACTGTAATTTCTTTCCTGCTGGAGATATTTCGACGTTTGAACGCTGATTTTACTCAATTTCACTAGCCGAATGTAACGCACGACACTCTTAGCATCGAAACAAGCCAAGCGGCACGCAAAACGCGGTCTTTCGTCGATTTTGACTGTAATTTCTTTCCTGCTGCAGATATCTCGACGTTTAAACGCTGATTTTACAGAATTTCGCACGCTGAACGTAACGTACGCCACTTTTAGCATCGAAAAAATCCGAACGGCTCGCAAAACGCGTTATTCCTTCGATTTTGACTGTTATTTCTTTCCTGCTGGAAATATTTCGACGTTTCAACGCTGACTTTACTCAATTTCACACGCCGAATGCAACGCACGCCACTTTTAGCTTTGAATCAAGCCGAACGGCTAGCAAAACGCGGTCTTTCGTCGATTTTGACTGTAATTTCTTTCCTGCTGGAGATATTTCGACGATTGAACGCTGATTTTACTCAATTCCACTAGGCGAATGTGACGCACGACACTTTTAGCATCGAAAAAATCCGAACGTCTCGCAAAACGCGTTATTCCTTCGATTTTGAATGTAATTTCTTTCCTGCTGGAGATATTTCGACGTTTGAACGCAGATTTTACTCAATTTCACTAGCCGAATGTAACGCACGACACTCTTAGCATCGAAACAAGCCAAGCGGCACGCAAAACGCGGTCTTTCGTCGATTTTGACTGTAATTTCTTTACTGCTGGAGATATTTCGACGTTTGAACGCTGATTTTACTCAATTTCACTAGCCGAATGTAACGCACGACACTTTTAGCATCGAAACAAGCCGAGCGGCTCGCAAAACGCGGTCTTTCATCGTGTTTGACTGTTATTTCTTTCCTGCTGGAGATATTTCGACGTTTAAACGCTGATTTTACTCAATTTCACACGCCGAATGTAACGCATGCCACTTTTAGCTTCGAATCAAGCCGAACGGCTCGCAAAACGCGGTCTTTCGTCTATTTTGACTGTTATTTCTTTCCTGCTGGAGATATTTCGACGTTTAAACGCTGACTTTACTCAATTTCACACGCCGAATGCAACGCACGCCACTTTTAGCTTCGAATCAAGCCGAACGACTCGCAAAACGCGGTCTTTCGTCGATTTTGACTGTAATTTCTTTCCTGCTGGAGATATTTCGACGATTGAACGCTGATTTTACTCAATTTCACTAGCCGAATGTAACGCACGACACTTTTAGCATCGAAACAAGCCAAGCGGCACGCAAAACGCGGTCATTCGTCGATTTTGACTGTAATTTCTTTCCTGCTGGAGATATTTCGACGTTTGAACGCTGATTTTACTCAATTTCACACGCCGAATGTAACGCATGCCACTTTTAGCATCGAAGCAAGCCGAACGGCACGCAAAACGCGGTCTTTCGTCGATTTTGACTGTTATTTCTTTCCTGCTGGAGATATTTCGACGTTTAAACGCTGACTTTACTCAATTTCACACGCCGAATGCAACGCACGCCACTTTTAGCTTCGAATCAAGCCGAACGACTCGCAAAACGCGGTCTTTCGTCGATTTTGACTGTAATTTCTTTCCTGCTGGAGATATTTCGACGATTGAACGCTGATTTTACTCAATTTCACACGCCGAATGTAACGCATGCCACTTTTAGCATCGAAAAAATCCGAACGGCTCGCAAAACGCGTTATTCCTTCGATTTTGAATGTAATTTCTTTCCTGCTGGAGATATTTCGACGTTTGAACGCTGATTTTACTCAATTTCACTAGCCGAATGTAATGCACGACACTTTTAGCATCGAAACAAGCCGAACGGCTCGCAATACGCGGTCTTTCGTCGTGTTAGACTGTAACTGCTTTCCTCCTCGAGATATTTCGACGTTTGAGCGCTGATTTTACTCAATTTCACTAGCCGAATGTAACGCACGACACTTTTAGCATCGAAACAAGCCGAGCGGCTCGCAAAACGCGGTCTTTCATCGTGTTTGACTGTTATTTCTTTCCTGCTGGAGATATTTCGACGTTTAAACGCTGATTTTACTCAATTTCACACGCCGAATGTAACGCATGCCACTTTTAGCTTCGAATCAAGCCGAACGGCTCGCAAAACGCGGTCTTTCGTCGATTTTGACTGTAATTTCTTTCCTGCTGGAGATATTTCGACGATTGAACGCTGATTTTACTCAATTCCACTAGGCGAATGTGACGCACGACACTTTTAGCATCGAAAAAATCCGAACGGCTCGCAAAACGCGTTATTCCTTCGATTTTGAATGTAATTTCTTTCCTGCTGGAGATATTTCGACGTTTGAACGCTGATTTTACTCAATTTCACTAGCCGAATGTAACGCACGACACTTTTAGCATCGAAACAAGCCGAACGGCTCGCAAAACGCGGTCTTTCGTCTATTTTGACTGTTATTTCTTTCCTGCTGGAGATATTTCGACGTTTAAACGCTGACTTTACTCAATTTCACACGCCGAATGCAACGCACGCCACTTTTAGCTTCGAATCAAGCCGAACGACTCGCAAAACGCGTTCTTTCGTCGATTTTGACTGTAATTTCTTTCCTGCTGGAGATATTTCGACGTTTGAACGCTGATTTTACTCAATTTCACTAGCCGAATGTAACGCACGACACTCTTAGCATCGAAACAAGCCAAGCGGCACGCAAAACGCGGTCTTTCGTCGATTTTGACTGTAATTTCTTTCCTGCTGCAGATATCTCGACGTTTAAACGCTGATTTTACAGAATTTCGCACGCTGAACGTAACGTACGCCACTTTTAGCATCGAAAAAATCCGAACGGCTCGCAAAACGCGTTATTCCTTCGATTTTGACTGTTATTTCTTTCCTGCTGGAAATATTTCGACGTTTCAACGCTGACTTTACTCAATTTCACACGCCGAATGCAACGCACGCCACTTTTAGCTTTGAATCAAGCCGAACGGCTAGCAAAACGCGGTCTTTCGTCGATTTTGACTGTAATTTCTTTCCTGCTGGAGATATTTCGACGATTGAACGCTGATTTTACTCAATTCCACTAGGCGAATGTGACGCACGACACTTTTAGCATCGAAAAAATCCGAACGTCTCGCAAAACGCGTTATTCCTTCGATTTTGAATGTAATTTCTTTCCTGCTGGAGATATTTCGACGTTTGAACGCAGATTTTACTCAATTTCACTAGCCGAATGTAACGCACGACACTCTTAGCATCGAAACAAGCCAAGCGGCACGCAAAACGCGGTCTTTCGTCGATTTTGACTGTAATTTCTTTACTGCTGGAGATATTTCGACGTTTGAACGCTGATTTTACTCAATTTCACTAGCCGAATGTAACGCACGACACTTTTAGCATCGAAACAAGCCGAGCGGCTCGCAAAACGCGGTCTTTCATCGTGTTTGACTGTTATTTCTTTCCTGCTGGAGATATTTCGACGTTTAAACGCTGATTTTACTCAATTTCACACGCCGAATGTAACGCATGCCACTTTTAGCTTCGAATCAAGCCGAACGGCTCGCAAAACGCGGTCTTTCGTCTATTTTGACTGTTATTTCTTTCCTGCTGGAGATATTTCGACGTTTAAACGCTGACTTTACTCAATTTCACACGCCGAATGCAACGCACGCCACTTTTAGCTTCGAATCAAGCCGAACGACTCGCAAAACGCGGTCTTTCGTCGATTTTGACTGTAATTTCTTTCCTGCTGGAGATATTTCGACGATTGAACGCTGATTTTACTCAATTTCACTAGCCGAATGTAACGCACGACACTTTTAGCATCGAAACAAGCCAAGCGGCACGCAAAACGCGGTCATTCGTCGATTTTGACTGTAATTTCTTTCCTGCTGGAGATATTTCGACATTTAAACGCTGATTTTACAGAATTTCGCACGCTGAACGTAACGTACGCCACTTTTAGCATCGAAAAAATCCGAACGGCTCGCAAAACGCGTTATTCCTTCGATTTTGAATGTAATTTCTTTCCTGCTGGAGATATTTCGACGTTTGAACGCTGATTTTACTCAATTTCACTAGCCGAATGTAACGCACGACACTTTTAGCATCGAAACAAGCCGAACGGCTCGCAATACGCGGTCTTTCGTCGTGTTAGACTGTAACTGCTTTCCTCCTCGAGATATTTCGACGTTTGAGCGCTGATTTTACTCAATTTCACTAGCCGAATGTAACGCACGACACTTTTAGCATCGAAACAAGCCAAGCGGCACGCAAAACGCGGTCATTCGTCGATTTTGACTGTAATTTCTTTCCTGCTGGAGATATTTCGACGTTTCAACGCTGATTTTACTCAATTTCACTAGCCGAATGTAACGCACGCGACCCTTAGCTTCGAATCAAGCCGAACGGCTCGCAAAACGCGGTCTTTCGTCGTGTTTGACTGTAACTGCTTTCCTCCTTGAGATATTTCGAAGTTTAAACGCTGATTTTACTCAATTTCACACGCCGAATGTAACGCATGCCACTTTTAGCATCGAAACAAGCCGAACGGCTCGCAAAACGCGTTATTCCTTCGATTTTGAATGTAATTTCTTTCCTGCTGGAGATATTTCGACGTTTGAACGCTGATTTTACTCAATTTCACTAGCCGAATGTAACGCACGACACTCTTAGCATCGAAACAAGCCAAGCGGCACGCAAAACGCGGTCTTTCGTCGATTTTGACTGTAATTTCTTTCCTGCTGCAGATATCTCGACGTTTAAACGCTGATTTTACAGAATTTCGCACGCTGAACGTAACGTACGTCACTTTTAGCATCGAAAAAATCCGAACGGCTCGCAAAACGCGTTATTCCTTCGATTTTGACTGTTATTTCTTTCCTGCTGGAAATATTTCGACGTTTCAACGCTGACTTTACTCAATTTCACACGCCGAATGCAACGCACGCCACTTTTAGCTTTGAATCAAGCCGAACGGCTAGCAAAACGCGGTCTTTCGTCGATTTTGACTGTAATTTCTTTCCTGCTGGAGATATTTCGACGATTGAACGCTGATTTTACTCAATTCCACTAGGCGAATGTGACGCACGACACTTTTAGCATCGAAAAAATCCGAACGTCTCGCATAACGCGTTATTCCTTCGATTTTGAATGTAATTTCTTTCCTGCTGGAGATATTTCGACGTTTGAACGCAGATTTTACTCAATTTCACTAGCCGAATGTAACGCACGACACTCTTAGCATCGAAACAAGCCAAGCGGCACGCAAAACGCGGTCTTTCGTCGATTTTGACTGTAATTTCTTTACTGCTGGAGATATTTCGACGTTTGAACGCTGATTTTACTCAATTTCACTAGCCGAATGTAACGCACGACACTTTTAGCATCGAAACAAGCCGAGCGGCTCGCAAAACGCGGTCTTTCATCGTGTTTGACTGTTATTTCTTTCCTGCTGGAGATATTTCGACGTTTAAACGCTGATTTTACTCAATTTCACACGCCGAATGTAACGCATGCCACTTTTAGCTTCGAATCAAGCCGAACGGCTCGCAAAACGCGGTCTTTCGTCTATTTTGACTGTTATTTCTTTCCTGCTGGAGATATTTCGACGTTTAAACGCTGACTTTACTCAATTTCACACGCCGAATGCAACGCACGCCACTTTTAGCTTCGAATCAAGCCGAACGACTCGCAAAACGCGGTCTTTCGTCGATTTTGACTGTAATTTCTTTCCTGCTGGAGATATTTCGACGATTGAACGCTGATTTTACTCAATTTCACTAGCCGAATGTAACGCACGACACTTTTAGCATCGAAACAAGCCAAGCGGCACGCAAAACGCGGTCATTCGTCGATTTTGACTGTAATTTCTTTCCTGCTGGAGATATTTCGACGTTTGAACGCTGATTTTACTCAATTTCACACGCCGAATGTAACGCATGCCACTTTTAGCATCGAAGCAAGCCGAACGGCACGCAAAACGCGGTCTTTCGTCGATTTTGACTGTTATTTCTTTCCTGCTGGAGATATTTCGACGTTTAAACGCTGACTTTACTCAATTTCACACGCCGAATGCAACGCACGCCACTTTTAGCTTCGAATCAAGCCGAACGACTCGCAAAACGCGGTCTTTCGTCGATTTTGACTGTAATTTCTTTCCTGCTGGAGATATTTCGACGATTGAACGCTGATTTTACTCAATTTCACACGCCGAATGTAACGCATGCCACTTTTAGCATCGAAAAAATCCGAACGGCTCGCAAAACGCGTTATTCCTTCGATTTTGAATGTAATTTCTTTCCTGCTGGAGATATTTCGACGTTTGAACGCTGATTTTACTCAATTTCACTAGCCGAATGTAACGCACGACACTTTTAGCATCGAAACAAGCCGAACGGCTCGCAATACGCGGTCTTTCGTCGTGTTAGACTGTAACTGCTTTCCTCCTCGAGATATTTCGACGTTTGAGCGCTGATTTTACTCAATTTCACTAGCCGAATGTAACGCACGACACTTTTAGCATCGAAACAAGCCGAGCGGCTCGCAAAACGCGGTCTTTCATCGTGTTTGACTGTTATTTCTTTCCTGCTGGAGATATTTCGACGTTTAAACGCTGATTTTACTCAATTTCACACGCCGAATGTAACGCATGCCACTTTTAGCTTCGAATCAAGCCGAACGGCTCGCAAAACGCGGTCTTTCGTCGATTTTGACTGTAATTTCTTTCCTGCTGGAGATATTTCGACGATTGAACGCTGATTTTACTCAATTCCACTAGGCGAATGTGACGCACGACACTTTTAGCATCGAAAAAATCCGAACGGCTCGCAAAACGCGTTATTCCTTCGATTTTGAATGTAATTTCTTTCCTGCTGGAGATATTTCGACGTTTGAACGCTGATTTTACTCAATTTCACTAGCCGAATGTAACGCACGACACTTTTAGCATCGAAACAAGCCGAACGGCTCGCAAAACGCGGTCTTTCGTCTATTTTGACTGTTATTTCTTTCCTGCTGGAGATATTTCGACGTTTAAACGCTGACTTTACTCAATTTCACACGCCGAATGCAACGCACGCCACTTTTAGCTTCGAATCAAGCCGAACGACTCGCAAAACGCGTTCTTTCGTCGATTTTGACTGTAATTTCTTTCCTGCTGGAGATATTTCGACGTTTGAACGCTGATTTTACTCAATTTCACTAGCCGAATGTAACGCACGACACTCTTAGCATCGAAACAAGCCAAGCGGCACGCAAAACGCGGTCTTTCGTCGATTTTGACTGTAATTTCTTTCCTGCTGCAGATATCTCGACGTTTAAACGCTGATTTTACAGAATTTCGCACGCTGAACGTAACGTACGCCACTTTTAGCATCGAAAAAATCCGAACGGCTCGCAAAACGCGTTATTCCTTCGATTTTGACTGTTATTTCTTTCCTGCTGGAAATATTTCGACGTTTCAACGCTGACTTTACTCAATTTCACACGCCGAATGCAACGCACGCCACTTTTAGCTTTGAATCAAGCCGAACGGCTAGCAAAACGCGGTCTTTCGTCGATTTTGACTGTAATTTCTTTCCTGCTGGAGATATTTCGACGATTGAACGCTGATTTTACTCAATTCCACTAGGCGAATGTGACGCACGACACTTTTAGCATCGAAAAAATCCGAACGTCTCGCAAAACGCGTTATTCCTTCGATTTTGAATGTAATTTCTTTCCTGCTGGAGATATTTCGACGTTTGAACGCAGATTTTACTCAATTTCACTAGCCGAATGTAACGCACGACACTCTTAGCATCGAAACAAGCCAAGCGGCACGCAAAACGCGGTCTTTCGTCGATTTTGACTGTAATTTCTTTACTGCTGGAGATATTTCGACGTTTGAACGCTGATTTTACTCAATTTCACTAGCCGAATGTAACGCACGACACTTTTAGCATCGAAACAAGCCGAGCGGCTCGCAAAACGCGGTCTTTCATCGTGTTTGACTGTTATTTCTTTCCTGCTGGAGATATTTCGACGTTTAAACGCTGATTTTACTCAATTTCACACGCCGAATGTAACGCATGCCACTTTTAGCTTCGAATCAAGCCGAACGGCTCGCAAAACGCGGTCTTTCGTCTATTTTGACTGTTATTTCTTTCCTGCTGGAGATATTTCGACGTTTAAACGCTGACTTTACTCAATTTCACACGCCGAATGCAACGCACGCCACTTTTAGCTTCGAATCAAGCCGAACGACTCGCAAAACGCGGTCTTTCGTCGATTTTGACTGTAATTTCTTTCCTGCTGGAGATATTTCGACGATTGAACGCTGATTTTACTCAATTTCACTAGCCGAATGTAACGCACGACACTTTTAGCATCGAAACAAGCCAAGCGGCACGCAAAACGCGGTCATTCGTCGATTTTGACTGTAATTTCTTTCCTGCTGGAGATATTTCGACATTTAAACGCTGATTTTACAGAATTTCGCACGCTGAACGTAACGTACGCCACTTTTAGCATCGAAAAAATCCGAACGGCTCGCAAAACGCGTTATTCCTTCGATTTTGAATGTAATTTCTTTCCTGCTGGAGATATTTCGACGTTTGAACGCTGATTTTACTCAATTTCACTAGCCGAATGTAACGCACGACACTTTTAGCATCGAAACAAGCCGAACGGCTCGCAATACGCGGTCTTTCGTCGTGTTAGACTGTAACTGCTTTCCTCCTCGAGATATTTCGACGTTTGAGCGCTGATTTTACTCAATTTCACTAGCCGAATGTAACGCACGACACTTTTAGCATCGAAACAAGCCAAGCGGCACGCAAAACGCGGTCATTCGTCGATTTTGACTGTAATTTCTTTCCTGCTGGAGATATTTCGACGTTTCAACGCTGATTTTACTCAATTTCACTAGCCGAATGTAACGCACGCGACCCTTAGCTTCGAATCAAGCCGAACGGCTCGCAAAACGCGGTCTTTCGTCGTGTTTGACTGTAACTGCTTTCCTCCTTGAGATATTTCGAAGTTTAAACGCTGATTTTACTCAATTTCACACGCCGAATGTAACGCATGCCACTTTTAGCATCGAAACAAGCCGAACGGCTCGCAAAACGCGGTCTTTCGTCTATTTTGACTGTTATTTCTTTCCTGCTGGAGATATTTCGACGTTTAAACGCAGATTTTACTCAATTTCACACGCCGAATGTAACGCACGCCACCTTTAGCTTCGAATCAAGCCGAACGGCTCGCAATACGCGGTCTTTCGTCGTGTTTGACTGTAACTGCTTTCCTCCTCGAGATATTTCGACGTTTGAGCGCTGATTTTACTCAATTTCACACGCCGAATGCAACGCTCGCCACGTTTAGCTTCGAATCATGCCGAACGGCTCGCAAAACGCGGTCTTTCGTCGATTTTGACTGTAATTTCTTTCCTGCTGCAGATATTTCGACGTTTAAACGCTGATTTTACTCAATTTCACACGCCGAATGTAACGCATGCCACTTTTAGCAACGAAGCAAGCCGAACGGCACGCAAAACGCGGTCTTTCGTCGATTTTGACTGTAATTTCTTTCCTGCTGCAGATATTTCGACGTTTAAACGCTGATTTTACTCAATTTCACTAGCCGAATGTAACGCACGCCACTTTTAGCATCGAAGCAAGCCGAACGGCACGCAAAACGCGGTCTTTCGTCGATTTTGACTGTCATTTCTTACCTGCTGGAGATATTTTGACGTTTGAACACTGATTTTACTCAATTTCACACGCCGAATGAAACGCATGCCACTTTTAGCATCGAATCAAGCCGAACGGCTCGCAAAACGCGGTCTTTCGTCGATTTTGACTGTAATTTCTTTCCTGCTGGAGATATTTCGACGATTGAACGCTGATTTTACTCAATTTCACTAGCCGAATGTAACGCACGCCACCTTTAGCTTCGAATCAAGCCGAACGGCTCGCAATACGCGGTCTTTCGTCGTGTTTGACTGTAACTGCTTTCCTCCTCGAGATATTTCGACGTTTGAGCGCTGATTTTACTCAATTTCACTAGCCGAATGTAACGCACGACACTTTTAGCATCGAAACAAGCCGAGCGGCACGCAAAACGCGGTCATTCGTCGATTTTGACTGTAATTTCTTTCCTGCTGCAGATATTTCGACGTTTAAACGCTGATTTTACTCAATTTCACTAGCCGAATGTAACGCACGCCACTTTTAGCATCGAAGCAAGCCGAACGGCACGCAAAACGCGGTCTTTCGTCGATTTTGACTGTTATTTCTTACCTGCTGGAGATATTTCGACGATTGAACGCAGATTTTACTCAATTTCACTAGCTGAATGTAACGCACGACACTTTTAGCATCGAAACAAGCCAAGCGGCACGCAAAACGCGGTCATTCGTCGATTTTGACTGTAATTTCTTTCCTGCTGGAGATATTACGACGTTTAAACGCTGATTTTACAGAATTTCGCACGCTGAACGTAACGTACGCCACTTTTAGCATCGAAAAAATCCGAACGGCTCGCAAAACGCATTATTCCTTCGATTTTGAATGTAATTTCTTTCCTGCTGGAGATATTTCGACGTTTAAACGCTGATTTTACTCAATTTCACACGCCGAATGTAACGCATGCCACTTTTAGCATCGAAACAAGCCGAACGGCTCGCAAAACGCGGTCTTTCGTCTATTTTGACTGTTATTTCTTTCCTGCTGGAGATATTTCGACGTTTAAACGCAGATTTTACTCAATTTCACACGCCGAATGTAACGCACGCCACCTTTAGCTTCGAATCAAGCCGAACGGCTCGCAATACGCGGTCTTTCGTCGTGTTTGACTGTAACTGCTTTCCTCCTCGAGATATTTCGACGTTTGAGCGCTGATTTTACTCAATTTCACACGCCGAATGCAACGCTCGCCACGTTTAGCTTCGAATCATGCCGAACGGCTCGCAAAACGCGGTCTTTCGTCGATTTTGACTGTAATTTCTTTCCTGCTGCAGATATTTCGACGTTTAAACGCTGATTTTACTCAATTTCACACGCCGAATGTAACGCATGCCACTTTTAGCAACGAAGCAAGCCGAACGGCACGCAAAACGCGGTCTTTCGTCGATTTTGACTGTAATTTCTTTCCTGCTGCAGATATTTCGACGTTTAAACGCTGATTTTACTCAATTTCACTAGCCGAATGTAACGCACGCCACTTTTAGCATCGAAGCAAGCCGAACGGCACGCAAAACGCGGTCTTTCGTCGATTTTGACTGTCATTTCTTACCTGCTGGAGATATTTTGACGTTTGAACACTGATTTTACTCAATTTCACACGCCGAATGAAACGCATGCCACTTTTAGCATCGAATCAAGCCGAACGGCTCGCAAAACGCGGTCTTTCGTCGATTTTGACTGTAATTTCTTTCCTGCTGGAGATATTTCGACGATTGAACGCTGATTTTACTCAATTTCACTAGCCGAATGTAACGCACGCCACCTTTAGCTTCGAATCAAGCCGAACGGCTCGCAATACGCGGTCTTTCGTCGTGTTTGACTGTAACTGCTTTCCTCCTCGAGATATTTCGACGTTTGAGCGCTGATTTTACTCAATTTCACTAGCCGAATGTAACGCACGACACTTTTAGCATCGAAACAAGCCGACCGGCACGCAAAACGCGGTCATTCGTCGATTTTGACTGTAATTTCTTTCCTGCTGCAGATATTTCGACGTTTAAACGCTGATTTTACTCAATTTCACTAGCCGAATGTAACGCACGCCACTTTTAGCATCGAAGCAAGCCGAACGGCACGCAAAACGCGGTCTTTCGTCGATTTTGACTGTTATTTCTTACCTGCTGGAGATATTTCGACGATTGAACGCAGATTTTACTCAATTTCACTAGCTGAATGTAACGCACGACACTTTTAGCATCGAAACAAGCCAAGCGGCACGCAAAACGCGGTCATTCGTCGATTTTGACTGTAATTTCTTTCCTGCTGGAGATATTACGACGTTTAAACGCTGATTTTACAGAATTTCGCACGCTGAACGTAACGTACGCCACTTTTAGCATCGAAAAAATCCGAACGGCTCGCAAAACGCATTATTCCTTCGATTTTGAATGTAATTTCTTTCCTGCTGGAGATATTTCGACGTTTAAACGCTGATTTTACTCAATTTCACACGCCGAATGTAACGCATGCCACTTTTAGCATCGAAACAAGCCGAACGGCTCGCAAAACGCGGTCTTTCGTCGTGTTTGACTGTAATTTCTTTCCTGCTGGAGATATTTCGACGTTTGAACGCTGATTTTACTCAATTTCACTAGCCGAATGTAACGCACGACACTTTTAGCATCGAAACAAGCTGAACGGCACGCAAAACGCGGTCTTTCGACGATTTTGACTGTAATTTCTTACCTGCTGGAGATATTTCGACGTTTAAACGCTGATTTAACAGAATTTCGCACGCTGAACGTAACGTACGCCACTTTTAGCATCGAAAAAATCCGAACGGCTCGCAAAACGCGTTATTCCTTCGATTTTGAATGTAATTTCTTTCCTGCTGGAGATATTTCGACGTTTAAACGCTGATTTTACTCAATTTCACACGCCGAATGTAACGCATGCCACTTTTAGCATCGAAACAAGCCGAGCCGCACGCAAAACGCGGTCATTCGTCGATTTTGACTCTAATTTCTTTCCTGCTGGAGATATTTCGACGTTTCAACTCTGATTTTACTCAATTTCACACGCCGAATGCAACGCACGCCACTTTTAGCTTCGAATCAAGCCGAACGGCTCGCAAAACGCGGTCTTTCGTCGATTTTGACTGTTATTTCTTTCCTGCTGGAGATATTTCGACGTTTAAACGCTGATTTTACTCAATTTCACTAGCCGAATGTAACGCACGCCACCTTTAGCTTCGAATCAAGCCGAACGGCTCGCAATACGCGGTCTTTCGTCGTGTTTGACTGTAATTTCTTTCCTGCTGCAGATATTTCGACGTTTAAACGCTGATTTTACTCAATTTCACTAGCCGAATGTAACGCACGCCACTTTTAGCATCGAAGCAAGCCGAACGGCACGCAAAACGCGGTCTTTCGTCGATTTTGACTGTAATTTCTTACCTGCTGGAGATATTTTGACGTTTGAACACTGATTTTACTCAATTTCACACGCCGAATGTAACGCATGCCACTTTTAGCATCGAATCAAGCCGAACGGCTCGCAAAACGCGGTCTTTCGTCGATTTTGACTGTAATTTCTTTCCTGCTGGAGATATTTCGACGATTGAACGCTGATTTTACTCAATTTCACTAGCCGAATGTAACGCACGCCACCTTTAGCTTCGAATCAAGCCGAACGGCTCGCAATACGCGGTGTTTCGTCGTGTTTGACTGTAACTGCTTTCCTCCTCGAGATATTTCGACGTTTGAGCGCTGATTTTACTCAATTTCACTAGCCGAATGTAACGCACGCCACTTTTAGCATCGAAACAAGCCGAGCGGCACGCAAAACGCGGTCATTCGTCGATTTTGACTGTAATTTCTTTACTGCTGGAGATATTTCGACGTTTCAACTCTGATTTTACTCAATTTCACACGCCGAATGCAACGCTCGCCACGTTTAGCTTCGAATCATGCCGAACGGCTCGCAAAACGCGGTCTTTCGTCGATTTTGACTGTAATTTCTTTCCTGCTGCAGATATTTCGACGTTTAAACGCTGATTTTACTCAATTTCACACGCCGAATGTAACGCATGCCACTTTTAGCATCGAAGCAAGCCGAACGGCACGCAAAACGCGGTCTTTCGTCGATTTTGACTGTAATTTCTTTCCTGCTGCAGATATTTCGACGTTTAAACGCTGATTTTACTCAATTTCACTAGCCGAATGTAACGCACGCCACTTTTAGCATCGAAGCAAGCCGAACGGCACGCAAAACGCGGTCTTTCGTCGATTTTGACTGTAATTTCTTACCTGCTGGAGATATTTTGACGTTTGAACACTGATTTTACTCAATTTCACACGCCGAATGAAACGCATGCAACTTTTAGCATCGAAGCATGCCGAACGGCACGCAAAACGCGGTCTTTCGTCGAATTTGACTGTTATTTCTTTCCTGCTGGAGATATTTCGACGTTTAAACGCTGATTTAACAGAATTTCGCACGCTGAACGTAACGTACGCCACTTTTAGCATCGAAAAAATCCGAACGGCTCGCAAAACGCGTTATTCCTTCGATTTTGAATGTAATTTCTTTCCTGCTGGAGATATTTCGACGTTTGAACGCTGATTTTACTCAATTTCACACGCCGAATGTAACGCATGCCACTTTTAGCATCGAAACAAGCCGAACGGCTCGCAATACGCGGTCTTTCGTCGTGTTTGACTGTAACTGCTTTCCTCCTCGAGATATTTCGACGTTTGAGCGCTGATTTTACTCAATTTCACTAGCCGAATGTAACGCACGACACTTTTAGCATCGAAACAAGCCGAGCGGCACGCAAAACGCGGTCATTCGTCGATTTTGACTCTAATTTCTTTCCTGCTGGAGATATTTCGACGTTTCAACTCTGATTTTACTCAATTTCACACGCCGAATGCAACGCACGCCACTTTTAGCTTCGAATCAAGCCGAACGGCTCGCAAAACGCGGTCTTTCGTCGATTTTGACTGTAATTTCTTTCCTGCTGGAGATATTTCGACGATTGAACGCAGATTTTACTCAATTTCACTAGCCGAATGTAACGCACGACACTTTTAGCATCGAAACAAGCCAAGCGGCACGCAAAACGCGGTCATTCGTCGATTTTGACTGTAATTTCTTTCCTGCTGGAGATATTACGACGTTTAAACGCTGATTTTACAGAATTTCGCACGCTGAACGTAACGTACGCCACTTTTAGCATCGAAAAAATACGAACGGCTCGCAAAACGCGTTATTCCTTCGATTTTGAATGTAATTTCTTTCCTGCTGGAGATATTTCGACGTTTGAACGCTGATTTTACTCAATTTCACTAGCCGAATGTAACGCACGACACTCTTAGCATCGAAACAAGCCAAGCGGCACGCAAAACGCGGTCTTTCGTCGATTTTGACTGTAATTTCTTTCCTGCTGCAGATATTTCGACGTTTCAACGCTGATTTTACTCAATTTCACAAGCCGAATGTAACGCACGCCACCTTTAGCTTCGAATCAAGCCGAACGGCTCGCAAAACGCGGTCTTTCGTCGTGTTTGACTGTAACTGCTTTCCACCTCGAGATATTTCGAAGTTTAAACGCTGATTTTACTCAATTTCACACGCCGAATGTAACGCATGCCACTTTTAGCATCGAAACAAGCCGAACGGCTCGCAAAACGCGGTCTTTCGTCTATTTTGACTGTTATTTCTTTCCTGCTGGAGATATTTCGACGTTTAAACGCTGATTTTACTCAATTTCACACGCCGAATGTAACGCATGCCACTTTTAGCATCGAAACAAGCCGAACGGCTCGCAAAACGCGGTCTTTCGTCGATTTTGACTGTAATTTCTTTCCTGCTGGAGATATTTCGACGTTTGAACGCTGATTTTACTCAATTTCACTAGCCGAATGTAACGCACGACACTTTTAGCATCGAAACAAGCTGAACGGCACGCAAAACGCGGTCTTTCGTCGATTTTGACTGTAATTTCTTACCTGCTGGAGATATTTCGACGTTTGAACGCTGATTTTACTCAATTTCACACGCCGAATGTAACGCATGCCACTTTTAGCATCGAAACAAGCCGAACGGCTCGCAATACGCGGTCTTTCGTCGTGTTTGACTGTAACTGCTTTCCTCCTCGAGATATTTCGACGTTTGAGCGCTGATTTTACTCAATTTCACTAGCCGAATGTAACGCACGACACTTTTAGCATCGAAACAAGCCGAGCGGCACGCAAAACGCGGTCATTCGTCGATTTTGACTCTAATTTCTTTCCTGCTGGAGATATTTCGACGTTTCAACTCTGATTTTACTCAATTTCACACGCCGAATGCAACGCACGCCACTTTTAGCTTCGAATCAAGCCGAACGGCTCGCAAAACGCGGTCTTTCGTCGATTTTGAATGTTATTTCTTTCCTGCTGGAGATATTTCGACGTTTAAACGCTGATTTTACTCAATATCACTAGCCGAATGTAACGCACGCCACCTTTAGCTTCGAATCAAGCCGAACGGCTCGCAATACGCGGTCTTTCGTCGTGTTTGACTGTAACTGCTTTCCTCCTCGAGATATTTCGACGTTTGAGCGCTGATTTTACTCAATTTCACTAGCCGAATGTAACGCACGACACTTTTAGCATCGAAACAAGCCGAGCGGCACGCAAAACGCGGTCTTTCGTCGATTTTGACTGTAATTTCTTTCCTGCTGCAGATATTTCGACGTTTAAACGCTGATTTTACTCAATTTCACTAGCCGAATGTAACGCACGCCACTTTTAGCATCGAAGCAAGCCGAACGGCACGCAAAACGCGGTCTTTCGTCGATTTTGACTGTAATTTCTTACCTGCTGGAGATATTTTGACGTTTGAACACTGATTTTACTCAATTTCACACGCCGAATGAAACGCATGCAACTTTTAGCATCGAAGCATGCCGAACGGCACGCAAAACGCGGTCTTTCGTCGAATTTGACTGTTATTTCTTTCCTGCTGGAGATATTTCGACGTTTAAACGCTGATTTAACAGAATTTCGCACGCTGAACGTAACGTACGCCACTTTTAGCATCGAAAAAATCCGAACGGCTCGCAAAACGCGTTATTCCTTCGATTTTGAATGTAATTTCTTTCCTGCTGGAGATATTTCGACGTTTAAACGCTGATTTTACTCAATTTCACACGCCGAATGTAACGCATGCCACTTTTAGCATCGAAACAAGCCGAGCCGCACGCAAAACGCGGTCATTCGTCGATTTTGACTCTAATTTCTTTCCTGCTGGAGATATTTCGACGTTTCAACTCTGATTTTACTCAATTTCACACGCCGAATGCAACGCACGCCACTTTTAGCTTCGAATCAAGCCGAACGGCTCGCAAAACGCGGTCTTTCGTCGATTTTGACTGTTATTTCTTTCCTGCTGGAGATATTTCGACGTTTAAACGCTGATTTTACTCAATTTCACTAGCCGAATGTAACGCACGCCACCTTTAGCTTCGAATCAAGCCGAACGGCTCGCAATACGCGGTCTTTCGTCGTGTTTGACTGTAATTTCTTTCCTGCTGCAGATATTTCGACGTTTAAACGCTGATTTTACTCAATTTCACTAGCCGAATGTAACGCACGCCACTTTTAGCATCGAAGCAAGCCGAACGGCTCGCAAAACGCGGTCTTTCGTCGATTTTGACTGTAATTTCTTTCCTGCTGGAGATATTTCGACGATTGAACGCTGATTTTACTCAATTTCACTAGCCGAATGTAACGCACGCCACCTTTAGCTTCGAATCAAGCCGAACGGCTCGCAATACGCGGTCTTTCGTCGTGTTTGACTGTAACTGCTTTCCTCCTCGAGATATTTCGACGTTTGAGCGCTGATTTTACTCAATTTCACTAGCCGAATGTAACGCACGACACTTTTAGCATCGAAACAAGCCGAGCGGCACGCAAAACGCGGTCATTCGTCGATTTTGACTCTAATTTCTTTCCTGCTGGAGATATTTCGACGTTTCAACTCTGATTTTACTCAATTTCACACGCCGAATGCAACGCTCGCCACGTTTAGCTTCGAATCAAGCCGAACGGCTCGCAAAACGCGGTCTTTCGTCGATTTTGACTGTAATTTCTTTCCTGCTGCAGATATTTCGACGTTTAAACGCTGATTTTACTCAATTTCACTAGCCGAATGTAACGCACGCCACTTTTAGCATCGAAGCAAGCCGAACGGCACGCAAAACGCGGTCTTTCGTCGATTTTGACTGTAATTTCTTACCTGCTGGAGATATTTTGACGTTTGAACACTGATTTTACTCAATTTCACACGCCGAATGTAACGCATGCCACTTTTAGCATCGAAACAAGCCGAACGGCACGCAAAACGCGGTCTTTCGTCGATTTTGACTGTAATTTCTTTCCTGCTGCAGATATTTCGACGTTTGAACGCTGATTTTACTCAATTTCACTAGCCGAATGTAACGCACGACACTTTTAGCATCGAAACAAGCTGAGCGGCACGCAAAACGCGGTCATTCGTCGATTTTGACTGTAATTTCTTTCCTGCTGGAGATATTTCGACGTTTGAACGCTGATTTTACTCAATTTCACTAGCCGAATGTAACGCACGACACTTTTAGCATCGAAACAAGCTGAGCGGCACGCAAAACGCGGTCATTCGTCGATTTTGACTGTAATTTCTTTCCTGCTGCAGATATTTCGACGTTTAAACGCTGATTTTACTCAATTTCACTAGCCGAATGTAACGCACGCCACTTTTAGCATCGAAGCAAGCCGAACGGCACGCAAAACGCGGTCTTTCGTCGATTTTGACTGTAATTTCTTACCTGCTGGAGATATTTTGACGTTTGAACACTGATTTTACTCAATTTCACACGCCGAATGAAACGCATGCAACTTTTAGCATCGAAGCATGCCGAACGGCACGCAAAACGCGGTCTTTCGTCGAATTTGACTGTTATTTCTTTCCTGCTGGAGATATTTCGACGTTTAAACGCTGATTTAACAGAATTTCGCACGCTGAACGTAACGTACGCCACTTTTAGCATCGAAAAAATCCGAACGGCTCGCAAAACGCGTTATTCCTTCGATTTTGAATGTAATTTCTTTCCTGCTGCAGATATTTCGACGTTTAAACGCTGATTTTACTCAATTTCACTAGCCGAATGTAACGCACGCCACTTTTAGCTTCGAATCAAGCCGAACGGCTCGCAAAACGCGGTCTTTCGTCGATTTTGACTGTAATTTCTTTCCTGCTGGAGATATTTCGACGTTTGAACGCTGATTTTACTCAATTTCACTAGCGGAATGTAACGCACGCCACTTTTAGCTTCGAATCAAGCCGAACGGCTCGCAAAACGCGGTCTTTCGTCGATTTTGACTATTATTTCTTTCCTGCTGGAGATATTTCGACGTTTAAACGCTGATTTTACTCAATTTCACTAGCCGAATGTAACGCACGCCACTTTTAGCATCGAAGCAAGCCGAACGGCACGCAAAACGCGGTCTTTCGTCGATTTTGACTGTAATTTCTTACCTGCTGGAGATATTTCGACGATTGAACGCAGATTTTACTCAATTTCACTAGCCGAATGTAACGCACGCCACTTTTAGCTTCGAATCAAGCCGAACGGCTCGCAAAACGCGGTCTTTCGTCGATTTTGACTGTAATTTCTTTCCTGCTGGAGATATTTCGACGTTTGAACGCTGATTTTACTCAATTTCACTAGCCGAATGTAACACACGACACTTTTAGCATCGAAACAAGCTGAACGGCACGCAAAACGCGGTCTTTCGTCGATTTTGACTGTAATTTCTTACCTGCTGGAGATATTTTGACGTTTGAACACTGATTTTACTCAATTTCACACGCCGAATGAAACGCATGCCACTTTTAGCATCGAATCAAGCCGAACGGCTCGCAAAACGCGGTCTTTCGTCGATTTTGACTGTAATTTCTTTCCTGCTGGAGATATTTCGACGATTGAACGCTGATTTTACTCAATTTCACTAGCCGAATGTAACGCACGACACTTTTAGCATCGAAACAAGCCAAGCGGCACGCAAAACGCGGTCATTCGTCGATTTTGACTGTAATTTCTTTCCTGCTGGAGATATTACGACGTTTAAACGCTGATTTTACAGAATTTCGCACGCTGAACGTAACGTACGCCACTTTTAGCATCGAAAAAATCCGAACGGCTCGCAAAACGCGTTATTCCTTCGATTTTGAATGTAATTTCTTTCCTGCTGGAGATATTTCGACGTTTGAACGCTGATTTTACTCAATTTCACTAGCCGAATGTAACGCACGACACTCTTAGCATCGAAACAAGCCAAGCGGCACGCAAAACGCGGTCTTTCGTCGATTTTGACTGTAATTTCTTTCCTGCTGCAGATATTTCGACGTTTGAACGCTGATTTTACTCAATTTCACTAGCCGAATGTAACGCACGCCACCTTTAGCTTCGAATCAAGCCGAACGGCTCGCAAAACGCGGTCTATCGTCGTGTTTGACTGTAACTGCTTTCCTCCTCGAGATATTTCGAAGTTTAAACGCTGATTTTACAGAATTTCGCACGCTGAACGTAACGTACGCCACTTTTAGCATCGAAAAAATCCGAACGGCTCGCAAAACGCGGTCTTTCGTCGATTTTGACTGTAATTTCTTTCCTGCTGGAGATATTTCGACGATTGAACGCTGATTTTACTCAATTTCACTAGCCGAATGTAACGCACGACACTTTTAGCATCGAAACAAGCCAAGCGGCACGCAAAACGCGGTCTTTCGTCGATTTTGACTGTAATTTCTTTCCTGCTGCAGATATTTCGACGTTTCAACGCTGATTTTACTCAATTTCACACGCCGAATGTAACGCATGCCACTTTTAGCATCGAAACAAGCCGAACGGGACGCAAAACGCGGTCTTTCGTCGATTTTGACTGTAATTTCTTTCCTGCTGGAGATATCTCGACGTTTAAACGCTGATTTTACAGAATTTCGCACGCTGAACGTAACGTACGCCACTTTTAGCATCGAAAAAATCCGAACGGCTCGCAAAACGCGTTATTCCTTCGATTTTGAATGTAATTTCTTTCCTGCTGGAGATATTTCGACGTTTGAACGCTGATTTTACTCAATTTCACACGCCGAATGTAACGCATGCCACTTTTAGCATCGAAACAAGCCGAACGGCTCGCAAAACGCGGTCTTTCGTCGATTTTGACTGTAATTTCTTTCCTGCTGGAGATATTTCGACGATTGAACGCTGATTTTACTCAATTTCACTAGCCGAATGTAACTCACGACACTTTTAGCATCGAAACAAGCCAAGCGGCACGCAAAACGCGGTCATTCGTCGATTTTGACTGTAATTTCTTTCCTGCTGGAGATATTTCGACGTATAAACGCTGATTTTACTCAATTTCACACGCCGAATGTAACGCATGCCACTTTTAGCATCGAAACAAGCCGAATGGCACGCAAAACGCGGTCTTTCGTCGATTTTGACTGTTATTTCTTCCTGCTGGAGATATTTCGACGTTTCAACGCCGACTTTACTCAATTTCACACGCTGAATGCAACGCACGCCACTTTTAGCTTCGAATCAAGCCGAACGGCTCGCAAAACGCGGTCTTTCGTCGATTTTGACTGTAATTTCTTTCCTGCTGCAGATATTTCGACGTTTCAACGCTGATTTTACTCAATTTCACTAGCCGAATGTAACGCACGCGACCTTTAGCTTCGAATCAAGCCGAACGGCTCGCAAAACGCGGTCTTTCGTCGTGTTTGACTGTAACTGCTTTCCTCCTCGAGATATTTCGAAGTTTAAACGCTGATTTTACTCAATTTCACACGCCGAATGTAACGCATGCCACTTTTAGCATCGAAACAAGCCGAATGGCACGCAAAACGCGGTCTTTCGTCGATTTTGACTGTTATTTCTTCCTGCTGGAGATATTTCGACGTTTCAACGCCGACTTTACTCAATTTCACACGCTGAATGCAACGCACGCCACTTTTAGCTTCGAATCAAGCCGAACGGCTCGCAAAACGCGGTCTTTCGTCTATTTTGACTGTTATTTCTTTCCTGCTGGAGATATTTCGACGTTTAAACGCAGATTTTACTCAATTTCACACGCCGAATGTAACGCATGCCACTTTTAGCATCGAAACAAGCCGAACGGCACGCAAAACGCGGTCTTTCGTCGATTTTGACTGTAATTTCTTTCCTGCTGCAGATATTTCGACGTTTCAACGCTGATTTTACTCAATTTCACACGCCGAATGTAACGCATGCCACTTTTAGCATCGAAACAAGCCGAACGGCTCGCAAAACGCGGTCTTTCGTCGATTTTGACTGTAATTTCTTTCCTGCTGGAGATATTTCGACGTTTGAACGCTGATTTTACTCAATTTCACTAGCCGAATGTAACGCACGACACTTTTAGCATCGAAACAAGCCGAGCGGCACGCAAAACGCGGTCATTCGTCGATTTTGACTCTAATTTCTTTCCTGCTGGAGATATTTCGACGTTTCAACTCTGATTTTACTCAATTTCACACGCCGAATGCAACGCTCGCCACGTTTAGTTTCGAATCAAGCCGAACGGCTCGCAAAACGCGGTCTTTCGTCGATTTTGACTGTAATTTCTTTCCTGCTGCAGATATTTCGACGTTTCAACGCTGATTTTACTCAATTTCACACGCCGAATGTAACGCATGCCACTTTTAGCATCGAAGCAAGCCGAACGGCACGCAAAACGCGGTCTTTCGTCGATTTTGACTGTAATTTCTTTACTGCTGCAGATATTTCGACGTTTAAACGCTGATTTTACTCAATTTCACTAGCCGAATGTAACGCACGCCACTTTTAGCATCGAAGCAAGCCGAACGGCACGCAAAACGCGGTCTTTCGTCGATTTTGACTGTAATTTCTTACCTGCTGGAGATATTTTGACGTTTGAACACTGATTTTACTCAATTTCACACGCCGAATGAAACGCATGCCACTTTTAGCATCGAATCAAGCCGAACGGCTCGCAAAACGCGGTCTTTCGTCGATTTTGACTGTAATTTCTTTCCTGCTGGAGATATTTCGACAATTGAACGCTGATTTTACTCAATTTCACTAGCCGAATGTAACGCACGACACTTTTAGCATCGAAACAAGCCAAGCGGCACGCAAAACGCGGTCATTCGTCGATTTTGACTGTAATTTCTTTCCTGCTGGAGATATTACGACGTTTAAACGCTGATTTTACAGAATTTCGCACGCCGAACGTAACGTACGCCACTTTTAGCATCGAAAAAATCCGAACGGCTCGCAAAACGCGTTATTCCTTCGATTTTGAATGTAATTTCTTTCCTGCTGGAGATATTTCGACGTTTGAACGCTGATTTTACTCAATTTCACTAGCCGAATGTAACGCACGACACTCTTAGCATCGAAACAAGCCAAGCGGCACGCAAAACGCGGTCTTTCGTCGATTTTGACTGTAATTTCTTTCCTGCTGCAGATATTTCGACGTTTAAACGCTGATTTTACTCAATTTCACTAGCCGAATGCAACGCTCGCCACTTTTAGCTTCGAATCAAGCCGAACGGCTCGCAAAACGCGGTCTTTCGTCGTGTTTGACTGTAACTGCTTTCCACCTCGAGATATTTCGAAGTTTAAACGCTGATTTTACTCAATTTCACACGCCGAATGTAACGTATGCCACTTTTAGCATCGAAACAAGCCGAACGGCTCGCAAAACGCGGTCTTTCGTCTATTTTGACTGTTATTTCTTTCCTGCTGGAGATATTTCGACGTTTAAACGCTGATTTTACTCAATTTCACTAGCCGAATGTAACGCACGACACTTTTAGCATCGAAACAAGCCGAGCGGCACGCAAAACGCGGTCATTCGTCGATTTTGACTCTAATTTCTTTCCTGCTGGAGATATTTCGACGTTTCAACTCTGATTTTACTCAATTTCACACGCCGAATGCAACGCTCGCCACGTTTAGTTTCGAATCAAGCCGAACGGCTCGCAAAACGCGGTCTTTCGTCGATTTTGACTGTAATTTCTTTCCTGCTGCAGATATTTCGACGTTTCAACGCTGATTTTACTCAATTTCACACGCCGAATGTAACGCATGCCACTTTTAGCATCGAAGCAAGCCGAACGGCACGCAAAACGCGGTCTTTCGTCGATTTTGACTGTAATTTCTTTACTGCTGCAGATATTTCGACGTTTAAACGCTGATTTTACTCAATTTCACTAGCCGAATGTAACGCACGCCACTTTTAGCATCGAAGCAAGCCGAACGGCACGCAAAACGCGGTCTTTCGTCGATTTTGACTGTAATTTCTTACCTGCTGGAGATATTTTGACGTTTGAACACTGATTTTACTCAATTTCACACGCCGAATGAAACGCATGCCACTTTTAGCATCGAATCAAGCCGAACGGCTCGCAAAACGCGGTCTTTCGTCGATTTTGACTGTAATTTCTTTCCTGCTGGAGATATTTCGACGATTGAACGCTGATTTTACTCAATTTCACTAGCCGAATGTAACGCACGACACTTTTAGCATCGAAACAAGCCAAGCGGCACGCAAAACGCGGTCATTCGTCGATTTTGACTGTAATTTCTTTCCTGCTGGAGATATTACGACGTTTAAACGCTGATTTTACAGAATTTCGCACGCCGAACGTAACGTACGCCACTTTTAGCATCGAAAAAATCCGAACGGCTCGCAAAACGCGTTATTCCTTCGATTTTGAATGTAATTTCTTTCCTGCTGGAGATATTTCGACGTTTGAACGCTGATTTTACTCAATTTCACTAGCCGAATGTAACGCACGACACTCTTAGCATCGAAACAAGCAAGCGGCACGCAAAACGCGGTCTTTCGTCGATTTTGACTGTAATTTCTTTCCTGCTGCAGATATTTCGACGTTTAAACGCTGATTTTACTCAATTTCACTAGCCGAATGCAACGCTCGCCACTTTTAGCTTCGAATCAAGCCGAACGGCTCGCAAAACGCGGTCTTTCGTCGTGTTTGACTGTAACTGCTTTCCACCTCGAGATATTTCGAAGTTTAAACGCTGATTTTACTCAATTTCACACGCCGAATGTAACGTATGCCACTTTTAGCATCGAAACAAGCCGAACGGCTCGCAAAACGCGGTCTTTCGTCTATTTTGACTGTTATTTCTTTCCTGCTGGAGATATTTCGACGTTTAAACGCTGATTTTACTCAATTTCACACGCCGAATGTAACGCATGCCACTTTTAGCATCGAAACAAGCCGAACGGCTCGCAAAACGCGGTCTTTCGTCGATTTTGACTGTAATTTCTTTCCTGCTGGAGATATTTCGACGATTGAACGCTGATTTTACTCAATTTCACTAGCCGAATGTAACTCACGACACTTTTAGCATCGAAACAAGCCAAGCGGCACGCAAAACGCGGTCATTCGTCGATTTTGACTGTAATTTCTTTCCTGCTGGAGATATTTCGACGTATAAACGCTGATTTTACTCAATTTCACACGCCGAATGTAACGCATGCCACTTTTAGCATCGAAACAAGCCGAATGGCACGCAAAACGCGGTCTTTCGTCGATTTTGACTGTTATTTCTTCCTGCTGGAGATATTTCGACGTTTCAACGCCGACTTTACTCAATTTCACACGCTGAATGCAACGCACGCCACTTTTAGCTTCGAATCAAGCCGAACGGCTCGCAAAACGCGGTCTTTCGTCTATTTGACTGTTATTTCTTTCCTGCTGGAGATATTTCGACGTTTAAACGCAGATTTTACTCAATTTCACACGCCGAATGTAACGCATGCCACTTTTAGCATCGAAACAAGCCGAACGGCACGCAAAACGCGGTCTTTCGTCGATTTTGACTGTAATTTCTTTCCTGCTGCAGATATTTCGACGTTTCAACGCTGATTTTACTCAATTTCACACGCCGAATGTAACGCATGCCACTTTTAGCATCGAAACAAGCCGAACGGCTCGCAAAACGCGGTCTTTCGTCGATTTTGACTGTAATTTCTTTCCTGCTGGAGATATTTCGACGTTTGAACGCTGATTTTACTCAATTTCACTAGCCGAATGTAACGCACGACACTTTTAGCATCGAAACAAGCCGAGCGGCACGCAAAACGCGGTCATTCGTCGATTTTGACTCTAATTTCTTTCCTGCTGGAGATATTTCGACGTTTCAACTCTGATTTTACTCAATTTCACACGCCGAATGCAACGCTCGCCACGTTTAGTTTCGAATCAAGCCGAACGGCTCGCAAAACGCGGTCTTTCGTCGATTTTGACTGTAATTTCTTTCCTGCTGCAGATATTTCGACGTTTCAACGCTGATTTTACTCAATTTCACACGCCGAATGTAACGCATGCCACTTTTAGCATCGAAGCAAGCCGAACGGCACGCAAAACGCGGTCTTTCGTCGATTTTGACTGTAATTTCTTTACTGCTGCAGATATTTCGACGTTTAAACGCTGATTTTACTCAATTTCACTAGCCGAATGTAACGCACGCCACTTTTAGCATCGAAGCAAGCCGAACGGCACGCAAAACGCGGTCTTTCGTCGATTTTGACTGTAATTTCTTACCTGCTGGAGATATTTTGACGTTTGAACACTGATTTTACTCAATTTCACACGCCGAATGAAACGCATGCCACTTTTAGCATCGAATCAAGCCGAACGGCTCGCAAAACGCGGTCTTTCGTCGATTTTGACTGTAATTTCTTTCCTGCTGGAGATATTTCGACGATTGAACGCTGATTTTACTCAATTTCACTAGCCGAATGTAACGCACGACACTTTTAGCATCGAAACAAGCCAAGCGGCACGCAAAACGCGGTCATTCGTCGATTTTGACTGTAATTTCTTTCCTGCTGGAGATATTACGACGTTTAAACGCTGATTTTACAGAATTTCGCACGCCGAACGTAACGTACGCCACTTTTAGCATCGAAAAAATCCGAACGGCTCGCAAAACGCGTTATTCCTTCGATTTTGAATGTAATTTCTTTCCTGCTGGAGATATTTCGACGTTTGAACGCTGATTTTACTCAATTTCACTAGCCGAATGTAACGCACGACACTCTTAGCATCGAAACAAGCCAAGCGGCACGCAAAACGCGGTCTTTCGTCGATTTTGACTGTAATTTCTTTCCTGCTGCAGATATTTCGACGTTTAAACGCTGATTTTACTCAATTTCACTAGCCGAATGCAACGCTCGCCACTTTTAGCTTCGAATCAAGCCGAACGGCTCGCAAAACGCGGTCTTTCGTCGTGTTTGACTGTAACTGCTTTCCACCTCGAGATATTTCGAAGTTTAAACGCTGATTTTACTCAATTTCACACGCCGAATGTAACGTATGCCACTTTTAGCATCGAAACAAGCCGAACGGCTCGCAAAACGCGGTCTTTCGTCTATTTTGACTGTTATTTCTTTCCTGCTGGAGATATTTCGACGTTTAAACGCTGATTTTACTCAATTTCACACGCCGAATGTAACGCATGCCACTTTTAGCATCGAAACAAGCCGAACGGCTCGCAAAACGCGGTCTTTCGTCGATTTTGACTGTAATTTCTTTCCTGCTGGAGATATTTCGACGATTGAACGCTGATTTTACTCAATTTCACTAGCCGAATGTAACTCACGACACTTTTAGCATCGAAACAAGCCAAGCGGCACGCAAAACGCGGTCATTCGTCGATTTTGACTGTAATTTCTTTCCTGCTGGAGATATTTCGACGTATAAACGCTGATTTTACTCAATTTCACACGCCGAATGTAACGCATGCCACTTTTAGCATCGAAACAAGCCGAATGGCACGCAAAACGCGGTCTTTCGTCGATTTTGACTGTTATTTCTTCCTGCTGGAGATATTTCGACGTTTCAACGCCGACTTTACTCAATTTCACACGCTGAATGCAACGCACGCCACTTTTAGCTTCGAATCAAGCCGAACGGCTCGCAAAACGCGGTCTTTCGTCTATTTTGACTGTTATTTCTTTCCTGCTGGAGATATTTCGACGTTTAAACGCAGATTTTACTCAATTTCACACGCCGAATGTAACGCATGCCACTTTTAGCATCGAAACAAGCCGAACGGCACGCAAAACGCGGTCTTTCGTCGATTTTGACTGTAATTTCTTTCCTGCTGCAGATATTTCGACGTTTCAACGCTGATTTTACTCAATTTCACACGCCGAATGTAACGCATGCCACTTTTAGCATCGAAACAAGCCGAACGGCTCGCAAAACGCGGTCTTTCGTCGATTTTGACTGTAATTTCTTTCCTGCTGGAGATATTTCGACGTTTGAACGCTGATTTTACTCAATTTCACTAGCCGAATGTA
>CAUVYS010000095.1:2500-12500 GCA_963556215.1 Bombus vestalis
CAAGCAGAAAGCAATACGCCGCTGGACTTAGTCGCGTGCAAGCAGAAAGCAATACGCCGCTGGACTTAGTCGCGTGCAAGCAGAAAGCAATACGCCGTAAGCGCACAGCGTCCAAGTTGCGATCGTTGCTCGCTCGCTGCGCTCGCTCGTACGAATCTAGCCCAACCCAAAACCGATCCTGCACAGTCGCCGATTTTAATAAAAGTCGAAGAACGAACGCGAATGGGATTGGTCTTTGGGTTGGGCTAATTTTTTTTCGAGCGAGCGGAGCGAGCGAGCAACGCGTAAAAGCGTAGAGACTTTGAAAAATTTCGCGTTCGAAGGCTTTCTCGGAGTTATTTCGTTAAAAAGCACTACGACGTACACGCATTATAACGTAAATCGTCACAGTTCGACGTACCACGGTCGAACGTGACGATTTTTTTTTTATTTTTTTTAAGTTATAGTAACCGCCGGACCGATGCGACTGGAACGTTGGAACTTAGAAAAATTTCGGAGCGGTACGAAAGGAGCGGACGTTCCTTTCGTATTATTTCCTGAAAAAGCGTTATAACGCATTGATATTTTAACGTAAATCGTTACTGTTCGACGTATAACGGTCGAACGTGACGATTTTTTTATTTTTTTTTTAGTTATAGTAACCGCCGGACCGATGCGACTGGAACGTTGGAACTTAGAAAAATTTCGCACCGCTACGAAAGGAGCGGACGTTCCTTTCGAATTATTTCCTGAAAAAGCGTTATAACGCATTGATATTTTAACGTAAATCGTTACTGTTCGACGTATAACGGTCGAACGTGACGATTTTTTTATTTTTTTTTAAGTTATAGTAACCGCCGGACCGATGCGACTGGGACGTTGGAACTTAGAAAAATTTCGCACCGCTACGAAAGGAGCGGACGTTCCTTTCGTATTATTTCCTGAAAAAGCGTTATAACGCATTGATATTTTAACGTAAATCGTTACTGTTCGACGTATAACGGTCGAACGTGACGATTTTTTTATTTTTTTTTAAGTTATAGTAACCGCCGGACCGATGCGACTGGGACGTTGGAACTTAGAAAAATTTCGCACCGCTACGAAAGGAGCGGACGTTCCTTTCGTATTATTTCCTGAAAAAGCGTTATAACGCATTGATATTTTAACGTAAATCGTTACTGTTCGACGTATAACGGTCGAACGTGACGATTTTTTTATTTTTTTTTAAGTTATAGTAACCGCCGGACCGATGCGACCGGGAGGTTGGAACTTAGAAAAATTTCGAAGCGGTACGGTGGGACTTAGAAAAAATCCGGGTCGAAAAGTTTTTTCGAGTTATTTCGTTAAAAAGCGCTACGAGGTATGCATATTTATGCATAAAACGCAATAATAGGACGTAATACGTCGGGATTAAACGTTTATTTCGTTCCCGAAAAGTTGCGAAAAAATCGTGAAGCGACACGACCGGGACGTTGGAACTTAGAAAAATTTCGGAGCGGTACGGTGGGACTTAGAAAAAATCCGGGTCGAAAAGTTTTTTCGAGTTATTTCGTTAAAAAGCGCTACGAGGTATGCATATTTATGCATAAAACGCAATAATAGGACGTAATACGTCGGGATTAAACGTTTATTTCGTTCCCGAAAAGTTGCGAAAAAATCGTGAAGCGACACGACCGGGACGTTGGAACTTAGAAAAATTTCGGAGCGGTACGGTGGGACTTAGAAAAATTCCGGGTCGAAAAGTTTTTTCGAGTTATTTCGTTAAAAAGCGCTACGAGGTATGCATATTTTTGCATAAATCGCAATAATAAGACGTAATACGTCGGGATTAAACGTTTATTTTGTCCCTGGAAAGTTATAAAAAAATGGACCGATACGACCGGGACGTTGGAACTTAGAAAAATTTCGGAGCGGTACGGTGGGACTTAGAAAAAATCCGGGTCGAAAAGTTTTTTCGAGTTATTTCGTTAAAAAGCGCTACGAGGTATGCATATTTATGCATAAAACGCAATAATAGGACGTAATACGTCGGGATTAAACGTTTATTTCGTTCCCGAAAAGTTGCGAAAAAATCGTGAAGCGACACGACCGGGACGTTGGAACTTAGAAAAATTTCGGAGCGGTACGGTGGGACTTAGAAAAAATCCGGGTCGAAAAGTTTTTTCGAGTTATTTCGTTAAAAAGCGCTACGAGGTATGCATATTTATGCATAAAACGCAATAATAGGACGTAATACGTCGGGATTAAACGTTTATTTCGTTCCCGAAAAGTTGCGAAAAAATCGTGAAGCGACACGACCGGGACGTTGGAACTTAGAAAAATTTCGGAGCGGTACGGTGGGACTTAGAAAAATTCCGGGTCGAAAAGTTTTTTCGAGTTATTTCGTTAAAAAGCGCTACGAGGTATGCATATTTTTGCATAAATCGCAATAATAAGACGTAATACGTCGGGATTAAACGTTTATTTTGTCCCTGGAAAGTTATAAAAAAATGGACCGATACGACCGGGACGTTGGAACTTAGAAAAATTTCGGAGCGGTACGGTGGGACTTAGAAAAAATCCGGGTCGAAAAGTTTTTTCGAGTTATTTCGTTAAAAAGCGCTACGAGGTATGCATATTTATGCATAAAACGCAATAATAGGACGTAATACGTCGGGATTAAACGTTTATTTCGTTCCCGAAAAGTTGCGAAAAAATCGTGAAGCGACACGACCGGGACGTTGGAACTTAGAAAAATTTCGGAGCGGTACGGTGGGACTTAGAAAAAATCCGGGTCGAAAAGTTTTTTCGAGTTATTTCGTTAAAAAGCGCTACGAGGTATGCATATTTATGCATAAAACGCAATAATAGGACGTAATACGTCGGGATTAAACGTTTATTTCGTTCCCGAAAAGTTGCGAAAAAATCGTGAAGCGACACGACCGGGACGTTGGAACTTAGAAAAATTTCGGAGCGGTACGGTGGGACTTAGAAAAATTCCGGGTCGAAAAGTTTTTTCGAGTTATTTCGTTAAAAAGCGCTACGAGGTATGCATATTTTTGCATAAATCGCAATAATAAGACGTAATACGTCGGGATTAAACGTTTATTTTGTCCCTGGAAAGTTATAAAAAAATGGACCGATACGACCGGGACGTTGGAACTTAGAAAAATTTCGGAGCGGTACGGTGGGACTTAGAAAAAATCCGGGTCGAAAAGTTTTTTCGAGTTATTTCGTTAAAAAGCGCTACGAGGTATGCATATTTATGCATAAAACGCAATAATAGGACGTAATACGTCGGGATTAAACGTTTATTTCGTTCACGAAAAGTTGCGAAAAAATCGTGAAGCGACACGACCGGGACGTTGGAACTTAGAAAAATTTCGGAGCGGTACGGTGGGACTTAGAAAAATTCCGGGTCGAAAAGTTTTTTCGATTTATTTCGTTAAAAAGCGTTACGAGGTGTGGATATTTTTGCATAAATCGCAATAATAAGACGTAATACGTCGGGATTAAACGTTTATTTTGTCCCTGGAAAGTTATAAAAAAATGGACCGATACGACCGGGACGTTGGAACTTAGAAAAATTTCGGAGCGGTACGATGGGACTTAGAAAAATTTCGACCGGTGCGAGCGACCGAAAAGATTTTTTCGAATTATTTCGTTAAAAAGCGTTATAAGGTATGAATATTTTTACAGAAATAGTTATATCTCTATTAAATACAACTGGATTAAACGTTTTTTTTGAATTTTTTAAAAAATTAGTGTTCGGCGAACTGACACGACTGGGATATTTGTATAATTTTTTCGTTAATTAATGTTGTAAGGTATATATTTTTTTGCATATTTCTCTTTCTTTTAATGTATTCTAATTGATTAATAACGTGTGTTTTGTCTGTATTGTTTAAAAATGGTCGTTTACTGATGAAATTTTTATATTAAAAAAAAAATTTAATTTTTTGCTAAAAATGTATTTAAAATATGTTTTTAACGCGTCTGGTAAAATATTTCGACGATTGGATGTTTTATATGGTACTTTTATTCTTGTAGCCTGTCGAGCGTTCCAGCGACTAAGTTCCAGCGTCCCTTCCGAACGGTACGTTGCTACGGAGGTTTTGCATCATAAGCGCGCGGCCGCTAGCCCGGCCGGCGCCGGCGTTCCGGCTGGCGCTTTCGTATCTATAAGAGAGACGTCGAGCCGGACGGTTCGGACGGAGCAGCGTTGAGCGCGTGGCTATTCTACGGCCTCGGTTGAGAATTCAGTCACCGCTCCTCGAGTCTTAGTGAATTTTTACTATTTCTCGACTGTTCCTCCGTTCTTCGTACTGGTTTTTTCTCTACACTGCTGCGCCGCGGGTCGCTGTCCTGGACGTAATGACCAGATATCGTGGCAAGGTTCCCCTTAGTCGGGAAGCTGGTGACCTGTGTGCACGTTCTAACTTTAAAGTTAGTGCGTGTGTGCTTGTACTAACAGAGTATCGATTTTTGCGGGGTCATCTGCGGATAGTATTCTAAGGATTAAGCTATCGCAGCAGATTTAACCCTTGGCTGTAGAGTGCGCTACCCTTTATAAGAGTAGCGCGTCTCTACAAGGGTGTTAACGATTTTTGAGATTGTATAATAAGAGAAGAATATTCTTACGGTATGTGCATTCGTGCCTTACCGTTAAGATGTTCTAAGCGAGCAGAAATACAAATTACTACAGGAATAATCTTGTGAAGTACGATTTTATCGATGATGATGGTGGTGATGGTGATGATGATGATGATGATGAGGAGGAGGAGAAAGAAAGAGTGGCGTTTGATGTTACGGTATATGGGTGTCAAACGACCACTAGATATATATATATACATATTATAAATGAAAAGTCTCGTCGTACGGTGTTTTACGTCGCACCTACGACACGGAGAACTTTTAAAAAGTAAAAATCTTATATGAATAAAGATCCCTGGTTGATCCTGCCAGTAGTCATATGCTTGTCTCAAAGATTAAGCCATGCATGTCTCAGTACATGCCGCATTAAGGTGAAACCGCGAATGGCTCATTAAATCAGTTATGGTTTCTTAGATCATACCTACATTTACTTGGATAACTGTGGTAATTCTAGAGCTAATACATGCAAACAGATTCCGACCAGAGATGGTAGGAATGCTTTTATTAGATCAAAACCAATCGGTGGCGGATGGCTCGTCTGTCCGTCCATCGTTTGTTTTGGTGACTCTGAATAACTTTGTGCTGATCGCATGGTCATCTAGCACCGGCGACGCATCTTTCAAATGTCTGCCTTATCAACTGTCGATGGTAGGTTCTGCGCCTACCATGGTTGTAACGGGTAACGGGGAATCAGGGTTCGATTCCGGAGAGGGAGCCTGAGAAACAGCTACCACATCCAAGGAAGGCAGCAGGCGCGCAAATTACCCACTCCCGGCACGGGGAGGTAGTGACGAAAAATAACGATACGGGACTCATCCGAGGCCCCGTAATCGGAATGAGTACACTTTAAATCCTTTAACGAGGACCAATTGGAGGGCAAGTCTGGTGCCAGCAGCCGCGGTAATTCCAGCTCCAATAGCGTATATTAAAGTTGTTGCGGTTAAAAAGCTCGTAGTTGAATCTGTGTGTCACAGTGTCGGTTCACCGCTCGCGGTGTTTAACTGGCATTATGTGGTACGTCCTATCGGTGGGCTTAGCTCCTCGCGGGCGGTCCAACTAATATCCCATCGCGGTGCTCTTCACTGAGTGTCGAGGTGGGCCGATACGTTTACTTTGAACAAATTAGAGTGCTTAAAGCAGGCTACCTTCGCCTGAATACTGTGTGCATGGAATAATGGAATAGGACCTCGGTTCTATTTTGTTGGTTTTCGGAGCCCCGAGGTAATGATTAATAGGGACAGATGGGGGCATTCGTATTGCGACGTTAGAGGTGAAATTCTTGGATCGTCGCAAGACGGACAGAAGCGAAAGCATTTGCCAAAAATGTTTTCATTAATCAAGAACGAAAGTTAGAGGTTCGAAGGCGATCAGATACCGCCCTAGTTCTAACCATAAACGATGCCAGCCAGCGATCCGCCGAAGTTCCTCCGATGACTCGGCGGGCAGCTTCCGGGAAACCAAAGCTTTTGGGTTCCGGGGGAAGTATGGTTGCAAAGCTGAAACTTAAAGGAATTGACGGAAGGGCACCACCAGGAGTGGAGCCTGCGGCTTAATTTGACTCAACACGGGAAACCTCACCAGGCCCGGACACCGGAAGGATTGACAGATTGATAGCTCTTTCTTGATTCGGTGGGTGGTGGTGCATGGCCGTTCTTAGTTGGTGGAGCGATTTGTCTGGTTAATTCCGATAACGAACGAGACTCTAGCCTGCTAAATAGACGTAACTTATGGTATCTCGAAGGCCCCCGGCTTCGGTCGGTGGGTTTTTACTACCAACGTACAAACAAATCTTCTTAGAGGAACAGGCGGCTTCTAGCCGCACGAGATTGAGCAATAACAGGTCTGTGATGCCCTTAGATGTTCTGGGCCGCACGCGCGCTACACTGAAGGAATCAGCGTGTTTTCCCTGGCCGAAAGGCCCGGGTAACCCGCTGAACCTCCTTCGTGCTAGGGATTGGGGCTTGCAATTATTCCCCATGAACGAGGAATTCCCAGTAAGCGCGAGTCATAAGCTCGCGTTGATTACGTCCCTGCCCTTTGTACACACCGCCCGTCGCTACTACCGATTGAATGATTTAGTGAGGTCTTCGGACTGGTGCGCGGCCAATGTGATAAGCATTGCCGATGTTACCGGGAAGATGACCAAACTTGATCATTTAGAGGAAGTAAAAGTCGTAACAAGGTTTCCGTAGGTGAACCTGCGGAAGGATCATTAACGAATCACACAAACAAAAAGAATTTGACTTGAACACATATATAAATAATAATAATATCGTCGGTAAGGAGCCGTACTCCTCCTATACCGACGAATCAAAGTATATACGACGTATTAACAAGCTATATACTTTAACAAACGAACTTTGCGACACGGAGTATTCTGGCTTGCCTCCGTTGTCAACAATAATTACAATAAGGAGGAGACAGACCCTCCAGCTACGAAACTATACGAAGAGAAGGTGGCACACTCTCTCGATCATCGGGATGAAGAGATTCACATATAAATATATATATATACACTAATGAAAATTCGAGGCGCTTGCGTGAGGTCGTACACAGAAAGACCCGCCGTCTTCGAATAATGAATGAATGAATGAATGAATAATAATAATATTATAAGAATAAGGGAACCAAGCTAAGCAAAGAATGAAACTAAAAATTACAGTGGAAACCACGTGTGAAGAGAGAAATGCAATCGAGGCGCCTGCGTGTGGTCGTACACAGAAAGACCCGCCGTCACGATCTCGTATTTCGACTTTGCATCGTGGAAACCCTACCAAACGAATAATAACGAAAAAAAATCTCTAAAGTGCCTCGTGTCGGAGAGACCGTGTTCTCACCTACCCTCTTCTATATTTCGTGGTCTGTGTTGCGTTAGCTCTCCTCCTAGCAACGGGACATATCGAAGACTCCTCTTTGGGATCGAACGAAGCGTCTATAAAGAGTCGACGGGAGCGAAAGAACGAGTAGCGAGCCGCGCAGAGAGAAAGGATACCGAACGTACATCTTCGAAGGTTCTCTTCGAAGATCCATGGATACCTGATCTGCGTCGACCGCTCTCTCGTCTCTTTCCAAACTCTCGTCGTTCCTCTAAACGTGCTTCCTACCCATAGGGCGTGTGCTCTTCGTGTGTCGTACGATGTTCGAAGTAACCAAACCACGTGTAACTTGCTCGTGGATATCATCGGGTAACCTAGAACGAAAACGCATTGCGTGGACGTGTTGGCCCGCTACGATACGCGCGATGGTCGACGACGATTCGTAACTAGTCTGGCCGAAGTTGGTTCAGAGGGGACCGCCGGCTGTCTATCCTCGATGTCGTGAGTCGGACACCCGTACCGTCGTTAGAGTTTCTTCAAACTCTGCTTCTGGATATTGGGAAGAAGACCGCTCGAGGACGACGGCCGTGCTGCGTCCCATCGAATTTTTTTTTTACACACTACCTGAACCGACCGAAGTTTCGTCTAGTTCGTCGTGGTCGTCGTCTAAATCATCGTCCCGTTCAGAGGGGACCGGTTGTCTATCCTCGTTGTCGTGAGTCGGACACCCGTACCGTCGTTAGAGTTTTTCAAACTCTGCTTCTGGATATTGGGAAGAAAGACCGCGCGAGGTGGATGACTGCGAGTCCCATCGAATTTTTTTTTTTATTTAAACTCGCACACACCACCTGAACGGAGATGTGTTCTCTTTCGTCGATTTTTCGGGCTTTAGTCGTCGTGTGGTCGCCATCCGTTCGGAGGGGACCGCCGGCTGTCTATCCTCGATGTCGTGTGTCGGACAACCCGTGCCGTCGCTATAGTTTTTCAAACTTTGCTTCTGGACATTGGGAAGAAAGACCGCTCGAGGTAGACTGCCGCGCGCGTGTCCCATCGAATCTTTATCACCCGAACGATTGAGACGCGCACCACACCCGCTTTTGCTTCGAATAATTGGACGAGAGAAAAAGGAATACATTATACGTCGTCGTATATCATGGGCTAGCCACCGTGCGTATTTCTTCGCGAGATCGTGTGCTGTACAGAGGATTCAGAATCGGGTGTATATCCCCGTCGTTTCCTGACGAACGGAGCTTCGATCTCGATGGTTGTTATATATATCATAATGCACTTTACGCCCGATCGGCGGACGCGTGTATCTTCGCGCGTTCGTCGGACTTCGCTTTCGAACATATTTTCGTGTCGTCAATCATATGGCGACTTCTGCGCATCCGATTCCCGTTGGTCGGACGTGTCGGATATCGGCTTCTTTCGAACCGAGAATATACGAGTACAAAAGAGAGTACATGAGTATAAAAACAAATACATAAACGATTACCCTGAACGGTGGATCACTTGGCTCGTGGGTCGATGAAGAACGCAGCTAATTGCGCGTCAACGTGTGAACTGCAGGACACATGAACATCGACATTTCGAACGCACATTGCGGTCCACGGATACAATTCCTGGACCACGCCTGGCTGAGGGTTGCTCACGTAAACCTAAGACTGCTTGCGTTGCGTATCGTTGCCTCTCTATCTGTCTCTCTCTGTCCCTTCTTGCCTCGTCAACAGCCCGCCGTCGTTCGTACATAGAACGTTTCCGAGTCGGAGGACGAGCGCCAAGAAAAGGATACGAATAAGAGCGGAAGAGGGCTCGTACGCGACGTACGAGCGATTGTTGGACGCTCGTCGGCGTTCGTCGCGGTCGTGCCGAGATCGTGTGCAAATCGTACGCATGCTCGATATTACTCTATCGTGTTCACGGGAGACTATAAAACTACACCTCTGTCTCTCTCTGTCCCTTCTTGCCTTAACAACCCGCCGTCGTTCGTGCATAGAGAACGTTTCAGAGTCGGACGAAGAGCAAGAAGAAGGATACGAATAAGAGCGGAGAGAACCGTCACGGACCTGCGTGAGTGCTCGCGGCGTCGCCGTACATGCACCGCTTCGTGTCGGTTATCGAATATATATATCCTCGTGGCCGATTTTTGTGTATCAGCCGCTGCTACGTTTGTTGGTCTTCGATGCACGAAGTCCGCGCCCCCGACGTCGTCTTAAATGAATATTATTTTGGCGAGACTAAGAGAAAGCAAAAATAATGGGAACTCTGTCGAGAGAGGAGAGAAGAGAGAACCAAGATTTATTAAGACCTAAACTTGGTGGCGTACGAAACTTTGCCGTACAACAACCGTCTTCATCTCAAGATGTTTTACTCGTACAGCCCCAGGGATCGAATGCCCACTCCGTCTATTCGTGCAGAGTGGAATCTCTGCACGCGAGGCGATTGACGATAACAACGAGGACCGTCACATCGGACGGGTCGTCGTTGCGTTTTTCATCCTCTGTGCTTTATGTGCCCGAAAGAAAAAAGCCGTAGATCCGGGAACGCACACGAGATTTCTTCGAACGCTGATG
>CAUVYS010000095.1:20000-27500 GCA_963556215.1 Bombus vestalis
AAAAGTTGCGAAAAAATCGTGAAGCGACACGACCGGGACGTTGGAACTTAGAAAAATTTCGGAGCGGTACGGTGGGACTTAGAAAAAATCCGGGTCGAAAAGTTTTTTCGAGTTATTTCGTTAAAAAGCGCTACGAGGTATGCATATTTATGCATAAAACGCAATAATAGGACGTAATACGTCGGGATTAAACGTTTATTTCGTTCCCGAAAAGTTGCGAAAAAATCGTGAAGCGACACGACCGGGACGTTGGAACTTAGAAAAATTTCGGAGCGGTACGGTGGGACTTAGAAAAAATCCGGGTCGAAAAGTTTTTTCGAGTTATTTCGTTAAAAAGCGCTACGAGGTATGCATATTTATGCATAAAACGCAATAATAGGACGTAATACGTCGGGATTAAACGTTTATTTCGTTCCCGAAAAGTTGCGAAAAAATCGTGAAGCGACACGACCGGGACGTTGGAACTTAGAAAAATTTCGGAGCGGTACGGTGGGACTTAGAAAAAATCCGGGTCGAAAAGTTTTTTCGAGTTATTTCGTTAAAAAGCGCTACGAGGTATGCATATTTATGCATAAAACGCAATAATAGGACGTAATACGTCGGGATTAAACGTTTATTTCGTTCCCGAAAAGTTGCGAAAAAATCGTGAAGCGACACGACCGGGACGTTGGAACTTAGAAAAATTTCGGAGCGGTACGGTGGGACTTAGAAAAATTCCGGGTCGAAAAGTTTTTTCGAGTTATTTCGTTAAAAAGCGCTACGAGGTATGCATATTTATGCATAAAACGCAATAATAGGACGTAATACGTCGGGATTAAACGTTTATTTCGTTCCCGAAAAGTTGCGAAAAAATCGTGAAGCGACACGACCGGGACGTTGGAACTTAGAAAAATTTCGGAGCGGTACGGTGGGACTTAGAAAAATTCCGGGTCGAAAAGTTTTTTCGAGTTATTTCGTTAAAAAGCGCTACGAGGTATGCATATTTTTGCATAAATCGCAATAATAAGACGTAATACGTCGGGATTAAACGTTTATTTTGTCCCTGGAAAGTTATAAAAAAATGGACCGATACGACCGGGACGTTGGAACTTAGAAAAATTTCGGAGCGGTACGGTGGGACTTAGAAAAAATCCGGGTCGAAAAGTTTTTTCGAGTTATTTCGTTAAAAAGCGCTACGAGGTATGCATATTTATGCATAAAACGCAATAATAGGACGTAATACGTCGGGATTAAACGTTTATTTCGTTCCCGAAAAGTTGCGAAAAAATCGTGAAGCGACACGACCGGGACGTTGGAACTTAGAAAAATTTCGGAGCGGTACGGTGGGACTTAGAAAAAATCCGGGTCGAAAAGTTTTTTCGAGTTATTTCGTTAAAAAGCGCTACGAGGTATGCATATTTATGCATAAAACGCAATAATAGAACTCCCCTGCGACCGTTCGTGCAGGCGGCAATCACGTAAGTGAATGCTGTGACGGTGCAGGGGTATAATCGGCTGATAAGCCAACCTGCTGGGACCGAGCGCAAGCTGGCAGCTCCGCCTCCACGTGGCCCCCGCTGGTAACGGCGCGACAGGGTGCTCGCATCCTGCCGCCCCGGCTAAGCGAGCTGCCGCCCGAAAGGGTAGGTCCAACTTGTCCAGTGAACCGAAAGGAGAGGGCAGGGTTTTTCCAAGTCGCGCGCCGAACATCTATGCGCGCCGCTCCCTCGGCCGCGGACGCCCGAGAGTAGACAAAGGAGCAAAGCCAGTATGGGTATTAAACCCGAGGTATGGCGCGGTCGGAAACGACGACGCTCACAATACTTGTCCCTATCTACTAGTTCCAAAGATGGCGGCAAGCAGTGAGCACGCGTTCACGTCGCTCCGTACTGATTGATCGCAAAATCGCGGAATATCAAAGAATTCGGACAGAAAAGTGTTGGAAAAGTGAACCGAAAGTGCTTAGCAGTGAAAGTTTGTTAAAAGTGCAGTGGAATTCACTACAGAAAACGCCTGAAGGCGAAAAGAAAAGTGTGGAAAAGGTTAGTGCGTGGTGGTAGCCATATTGGGACGCGCGACCATAGCGCCACCAGGTGGGCTACTTGCACACTACACCGTTCGCAAACCCACACGCAGCGGGACTTGGAGTAGCGTTCGGAAAGCAGCACGACGCCGACCCTAGTGCCAAACACGCTGGAACTAGTAAAAAAAAAGGGAACTAGAGGAGAAGTAATAAAAGTGGCTAATCAGCGCCGTCTATACGACCAAAATCGTATAGAGAGAATATAGAAAAGAGTGTCAGTGGAAGTGGCTAGTTAATGCCGTCTTTACGCCTTTATCAGAGAAACAAAAGCAATACGCCGCTGGACTTAGTCGCGTGCGAGCAGAGAAAGCAATACGCCGCTGGACTTAGTCGCGTGCGAGCAGAGAAAGCAATACGCCGCTGGACTTAGTTGTGTGCGAGCAGAGAAAGCAATACGCCGCTGGACTTAGTTGCGTGCGAGCAGAGAAAGCAATACGCCGCTGGACTTAGTCGCGTGCGAGCAGAGAAAGCAATACGCCGCTGGACTTAGTTGTGTGCGAGCAGAGAAAGCAATACGCCGCTGGACTTAGTCGCGTGCGAGCAGAGAAAGCAATACGCCGCTGGACTTAGTCGCGTGCGAGCAGAGAAAGCAATACGCCGCTGGACTTAGTCGCGTGCGAGCAGAGAAAGCAATACGCCGCTGGACTTAGTCGCGTGCGAGCAGAGAAAGCAATACGCCGCTGGACTTAGTTGTGTGCGAGCAGAGAAAGCAATACGCCGCTGGACTTAGCGATCAAACTGCAATAAGTGACAGTGGAAATATATAATATTAACAAGAAGAGGAAGTGGTTGATCAGCGCCGCCTCACAAGGGACGCAGAGCAGAGCACCACCGACTCACCACCACCACCACCACCACCAGGTAGGTGGCTAGTAAAATAATAACAAATAGCGAAAATAGATAGATAACTGACGGGCAGTCGGTAACACGACTACAGTAGGTAATAAGGCCGTCGGTAACACGGCCGTCGGTAACACGGCAGTCGGTAACACGACCGTCGGTAACAAGGCCGTCGGTAACGCGGCCGTCGGTAACACGGCCGTCGGTAACACGACCGTCGGTAACACGGCCGTCGGTAACGCGGCCGTCGGTAACACAGCCACAGTCGATAACAATACGGCAATCGATAAAAAGACAGCAGCAGGTAACAAGACTGCCGTCGGTAACAGGGCGGCCGTCGGTAACAAAACGGCTCTCGATTACCAAACGGCGGAGGATAATAAAAACCCAGAAGCAAACCATCTCTGGACCCCGCTTAGTGCGCATAAGCACAGCGAAAAGCGCAAGATGCCAATCCAGGGCCAATCCCCACCAATCGCCAGGGCAAGAGTGGTGCTACAGCCACTAAAGACACAAAAATCACAGGGCACAACACCGGAAAAGTTGAGCCCTGAAATGAAGAATAGGAAGAGAGCCGAGGAGGAAGAAAAGGAAAACAAGCAGGAACCTCGCACCGAACGAGAAACAAAGAGGGAAACGCCGGAAATCAGGCAACAGGCAAGGGAAATAGAAAAGAAAATGACGACCTACTGCCTTGATCCTAGTAAGAAGATCAACAAGGATCAAACGGCGACAATAATAAAATACTTTACGGAAATGCGAGGGCTCTTAGAGGACCTACTGCTCGAGAATAGCTACCTTAAAGGAAGGCTAGATCAGAACGCAGGGGCGGAGCAACAAAAAACGGAGATATTGTCCGCAGTAAACAAGTCACTGCAAGTAAGCAAACGACTGGAGACTGCGGTTAAAAAGACCACGACGTCGGAGCCAAGGCAACCGACTTACGCGGAAAAGGTTGGGATGACTAGTAACAAGGTGGGACAAATGTCGATAAAACCACCGAAAAACGTAGTAATCATCAGACCAGAGCAAGAAGACGGAAACATAAAGACTAGTGAAGAAGCGTTAGACGCGGTATTCACACTTGTAAACCCCCGGAAGAAGGGAATACAAGTCACCGCGGTAAGGAAGATAGGCGGGAACGGCTTAGCGGTCGAAACAACGAACCAAGAGAGCCTAAAGGCGTTCACGGAGAACGCAAAATTAAAGGAGGCTGGACTAAAAACCAGCACCCCGCAGAGAAGGGCGCCGAGAATGATACTTTTCGACGTTCCAAGGGACATCCCCGAAAGGGAAATAATAAATTGCATCAAGAAGCAAAATCAGGACAGGCTTAGCGAAGAAGACGTGGCAGCCATAAAGTTCTGCTTCAGAACGGGCCGTAAAGACGCAGAAGAGACCAACTGGGTACTGGAAGCACCACCCCAGGTAAGAGACAAATTAATTAAGGGGAAAATCTTTATATCGTGGAATGCATGCAAAGTCCGCGATTTTATAGCTGTAAGCCGGTGTTACAAATGCCAAAGTTACGGACACGTGGCAAAATACTGCCGCGTTAATTACGAAATCTGCGCGCACTGCGCAGAAAGCGGGCATAGCACGAAAACTTGCACCAACAAAGACAAGCACGCTAGCTGCGTTAACTGCAGGAAAGCAGGAAAGAAAGGCGACCACCCAGCCTCGGATGCCAACTGTCCTATGCACAAAAAAGCGCTCGAAGCCCTGATCGCCAGAACTAATTATGAATAAAAGAGAGAACAGAAATAGAGTAGGACATGGGAGAAAATGGGGAATAAGGATCCTGCAGCATAACATGCAGCGATCCAAAACCGTCCCCTATGAGATCAGAACGCAGATAAGAGCTGATGGCGATGAAATCCTGCTGATGCAAGAGCCATACAGCTTCAATGGTAAGATACCGGGACTTGGAACAGGAATCGCGATCGCCTGTCGAGGATCGAAAAACGACCCACCAATGGCAGCGGTGGGTGTCAAATCTAAACACCTAACATCACTGGAGATCGCTGGACTCTGCACAACACACTGCGTGTGCGTGCAGATCAGCGATGGAAAAATGGAGTTGTACGCGGTAAGCCAGTACTTTCCGCCGACTGAAAACATAGAAGTCGGCCTTGAACAACTAGACAAAGTGCTGAGGAGCCTAAGAGGCAGAAAAGTCATCATCGGCCTAGACTCTAATGCGAAATCGCCGCTGTGGTGCAGCAAGAGCGAAGATGACAGGGGGAAAGCTCTAGAAGCTGTCATAGCACAATACAACCTCCACGTCCTCAACCAACCGGGACAGGCCTACACGTTCGAGACGACTCGAGGGCGATCGAACATAGACGTAACACTCGCAAGTCCGGAAGCAATACCGCTCGTGAGCGATTGGAAAGTTCACGAGGACGGAACCTCCAGCGATCACAGAATACTGGAGACGCGCCTAGACCTTGGAAAGCGTCTCACCGAGCCGCAGCTTCAAGGAAGGCGATACAACGTGCGGAAAGCCAACTGGGAGGTATTCCAGAGAGTTATCGCGGAAGAAAGCGAGATACTCCGAGGGATAACCCTCCGGGAGGCTGAAGACGTTGAGCGGATGGCCGAACAAATCCAGGCAGTTCTTATAAAAGCCTGCGACGCGGCCATCCCCAGGAAAGAATGGCACTTCAGATCGGTACCGTGGTGGACCACGGAGCTTACACGAGCAAAGAAAAACACCCACCGGGCGAGAAGAAGGTACCAGGGGACAAAGGACCCCGCAGCGAGGGAGGAAGAGAAGCTGCGGTATAGGAAAATTAGAAAGGAGTTCACGCGGATGATAGCAAAAGCCAAAGACAAAAGCTGGCGAGAATTTGTAACTAAGGAAGGTAACAGAGAGCCCTGGGGTATCCCCTACAAGACAATCAGCGGCAAACTCAGAGGAGAACAAACGGTGTCAACTCTCCAGACCCCACAAGGGGAAACCAACAACTGGCGAACGACTGCAGCAGCGATGCTGTCCGCCATCCTACCTGACGACCAGGAGGAGACGGACACGCCGGAACAAGCAGCAATTAGGCAGAGCGCGGAAACCCCTCCAAACACCGAGGACACCCCTGAATTCCAGCCACACGAGCTCGCCGGCGCAGCTAAAAGATTAACAAAGGGCAAATGCCCTGGCCCAGATCTAATTGAGGTGGAAGTAATACAACATGCCTGGGGAGGAATCCAACAGGAACTCCTCAGACTAATGAACGGATGCCTCACCTGGGGGGTCTTCCCGAAAAGATGGAAGATCGGGAATATCATCACCATTCCCAAGGGACCGGACCGGGATAAAAGTAGTCCAAAGTCATACAGACCGATTTGCCTACTATCAATGGTGGGCAAATTGCTGGAAAGACTGATGGCTACTAGGCTGATGACCATCTTCAACAAGCAAGGAATGTCCTCGGACCGACAATATGGCTTTCGCCCGGGAAGATCTACAGTCGACGCGATAATAAAGTTCCGCGAAAAAGTTGCGGAACTAAGCAACAAAAAGTATGTCCTAGCAATCGCGCTGGACATCTCAGGAGCCTTCGACAACGTCTGGTGGCCAAATGTACTACAGGAACTGAAAAGAAGAGATTGCCCAAATAACTTATACCAGCTAGCAAGAAGCTACTTCTCCGACAGGTTCGTGCAGATCACAGGGAAGACCGAGACAATCAGCAAACCCGTCAACAAAGGATGCCCGCAGGGATCGGTTCTGGGTCCAAGTTTTTGGAACCTAATATTCGATGATCTGCTGGCCGACCTAACGAACAGTGCGATGGACTGGGAACCCATCGCGTACGCCGATGACATTGTGATTCTTGTCTCCGGGAACGCGAGGAACGAGCTACAAGAAAAGGGACAACAGGCAGTGACACGCGTTTCCGCGTGGTGCGACAGGAAGAAACTATCGCTATCGGCGGAAAAGACGGAGATGCTGCTTGTTAAGGGCAAACTGGATAGAGAGAGACCACCAATCATCAAAATCGACAACAGGACCATCAAAATGACAGATACAATTAAATACCTGGGAGTGCACCTGGGAGCAGGCCTAAAAATAGACAAACACATAAATGAAATAACAGGAAAATGCCAAAGGCTATTCAATAGCCTCGCAAGAGTGGCCAAAACAAAATGGGGACTCGGTCACGCGGCCATGAGTACGCTGTACAAAGGGCTGTTCGAACCGATAACCACGTACGCAGCGGCTGGCTGGAGCGACCTATTGAATGGCAAGACAAGAAACAAACTGATAAGAGCACAGAGGATGGCACTCCTCCAAGTAACAAGAGCGTACAAGACAACCTCAACGGAAGCACTACAGGTCATTGCCGGAGCCATGCCCATTGATCTGCTAATCGAGGTCAGATCAAGGGCCCACAAGAAGAAAAGAGACCTGGAAGGGGAAACCAGCCAGAGAACCATCATCAGAGAAGCCATAGAAAAATGGCAAGAACGCTGGCAGGCAACACCAAAAGGACGAACCACATTTGAGTATTTCAGCAAGATTAAGGATAGGCTTGAATGCCGTTGGATAAAGCCTGACCACTACATGACACAATTCATCAGTGGTCACGGGGACT
>CAUVYS010000095.1:32500-35000 GCA_963556215.1 Bombus vestalis
ATTAAACGTTTATTTCGTTCCCGAAAAGTTGCGAAAAAATCGTGAAGCGACACGACCGGGACGTTGGAACTTAGAAAAATTTCGGAGCGGTACGGTGGGACTTAGAAAAAATCCGGGTCGAAAAGTTTTTTCGAGTTATTTCGTTAAAAAGCGCTACGAGGTATGCATATTTATGCATAAAACGCAATAATAGGACGTAATACGTCGGGATTAAACGTTTATTTCGTTCCCGAAAAGTTGCGAAAAAATCGTGAAGCGACACGACCGGGACGTTGGAACTTAGAAAAATTTCGGAGCGGTACGGTGGGACTTAGAAAAATTCCGGGTCGAAAAGTTTTTTCGAGTTATTTCGTTAAAAAGCGCTACGAGGTATGCATATTTATGCATAAAACGCAATAATAGGACGTAATACGTCGGGATTAAACGTTTATTTCGTTCCCGAAAAGTTGCGAAAAAATCGTGAAGCGACACGACCGGGACGTTGGAACTTAGAAAAATTTCGGAGCGGTACGGTGGGACTTAGAAAAATTCCGGGTCGAAAAGTTTTTTCGAGTTATTTCGTTAAAAAGCGCTACGAGGTATGCATATTTTTGCATAAATCGCAATAATAAGACGTAATACGTCGGGATTAAACGTTTATTTTGTCCCTGGAAAGTTATAAAAAAATGGACCGATACGACCGGGACGTTGGAACTTAGAAAAATTTCGGAGCGGTACGGTGGGACTTAGAAAAAATCCGGGTCGAAAAGTTTTTTCGAGTTATTTCGTTAAAAAGCGCTACGAGGTATGCATATTTATGCATAAAACGCAATAATAGGACGTAATACGTCGGGATTAAACGTTTATTTCGTTCCCGAAAAGTTGCGAAAAAATCGTGAAGCGACACGACCGGGACGTTGGAACTTAGAAAAATTTCGGAGCGGTACGGTGGGACTTAGAAAAAATCCGGGTCGAAAAGTTTTTTCGAGTTATTTCGTTAAAAAGCGCTACGAGGTATGCATATTTATGCATAAAACGCAATAATAGGACGTAATACGTCGGGATTAAACGTTTATTTCGTTCCCGAAAAGTTGCGAAAAAATCGTGAAGCGACACGACCGGGACGTTGGAACTTAGAAAAATTTCGGAGCGGTACGGTGGGACTTAGAAAAATTCCGGGTCGAAAAGTTTTTTCGAGTTATTTCGTTAAAAAGCGCTACGAGGTATGCATATTTTTGCATAAATCGCAATAATAAGACGTAATACGTCGGGATTAAACGTTTATTTTGTCCCTGGAAAGTTATAAAAAAATGGACCGATACGACCGGGACGTTGGAACTTAGAAAAATTTCGGAGCGGTACGGTGGGACTTAGAAAAAATCCGGGTCGAAAAGTTTTTTCGAGTTATTTCGTTAAAAAGCGCTACGAGGTATGCATATTTATGCATAAAACGCAATAATAGGACGTAATACGTCGGGATTAAACGTTTATTTCGTTCACGAAAAGTTGCGAAAAAATCGTGAAGCGACACGACCGGGACGTTGGAACTTAGAAAAATTTCGGAGCGGTACGGTGGGACTTAGAAAAATTCCGGGTCGAAAAGTTTTTTCGATTTATTTCGTTAAAAAGCGTTACGAGGTGTGGATATTTTTGCATAAATCGCAATAATAAGACGTAATACGTCGGGATTAAACGTTTATTTTGTCCCTGGAAAGTTATAAAAAAATGGACCGATACGACCGGGACGTTGGAACTTAGAAAAATTTCGGAGCGGTACGATGGGACTTAGAAAAATTTCGACCGGTGCGAGCGACCGAAAAGATTTTTTCGAATTATTTCGTTAAAAAGCGTTATAAGGTATGAATATTTTTACAGAAATAGTTATATCTCTATTAAATACAACTGGATTAAACGTTTTTTTTGAATTTTTTAAAAAATTAGTGTTCGGCGAACTGACACGACTGGGATATTTGTATAATTTTTTCGTTAATTAATGTTGTAAGGTATATATTTTTTTGCATATTTCTCTTTCTTTTAATGTATTCTAATTGATTAATAACGTGTGTTTTGTCTGTATTGTTTAAAAATGGTCGTTTACTGATGAAATTTTTATATTAAAAAAAAAATTTAATTTTTTGCTAAAAATGTATTTAAAATATGTTTTTAACGCGTCTGGTAAAATATTTCGACGATTGGATGTTTTATATGGTACTTTTATTCTTGTAGCCTGTCGAGCGTTCCAGCGACTAAGTTCCAGCGTCCCTTCCGAACGGTACGTTGCTACGGAGGTTTTGCATCATAAGCGCGCGGCCGCTAGCCCGGCCGGCGCCGGCGTTCCGGCTGGCGCTTTCGTATCTATAAGAGAGACGTCGAGCCGGACGGTTCGGACGGAGCAGCGTTGAGCGCGTGGCTATTCTACGGCCTCGGTTGAGAATTCAGTCACCGCTCCTCGAGTCTTAGTGAATTTTTACTATTTCTCGACTGTTCCTCCGTTCTTCGTACTGGTTTTTTCTCTACACTG
>CAUVYS010000095.1:37500-40000 GCA_963556215.1 Bombus vestalis
GTGAACCTGCGGAAGGATCATTAACGAATCACACAAACAAAAAGAATTTGACTTGAACACATATATAAATAATAATAATATCGTCGGTAAGGAGCCGTACTCCTCCTATACCGACGAATCAAAGTATATACGACGTATTAACAAGCTATATACTTTAACAAACGAACTTTGCGACACGGAGTATTCTGGCTTGCCTCCGTTGTCAACAATAATTACAATAAGGAGGAGACAGACCCTCCAGCTACGAAACTATACGAAGAGAAGGTGGCACACTCTCTCGATCATCGGGATGAAGAGATTCACATATAAATATATATATATACACTAATGAAAATTCGAGGCGCTTGCGTGAGGTCGTACACAGAAAGACCCGCCGTCTTCGAATAATGAATGAATGAATGAATGAATAATAATAATATTATAAGAATAAGGGAACCAAGCTAAGCAAAGAATGAAACTAAAAATTACAGTGGAAACCACGTGTGAAGAGAGAAATGCAATCGAGGCGCCTGCGTGTGGTCGTACACAGAAAGACCCGCCGTCACGATCTCGTATTTCGACTTTGCATCGTGGAAACCCTACCAAACGAATAATAACGAAAAAAAATCTCTAAAGTGCCTCGTGTCGGAGAGACCGTGTTCTCACCTACCCTCTTCTATATTTCGTGGTCTGTGTTGCGTTAGCTCTCCTCCTAGCAACGGGACATATCGAAGACTCCTCTTTGGGATCGAACGAAGCGTCTATAAAGAGTCGACGGGAGCGAAAGAACGAGTAGCGAGCCGCGCAGAGAGAAAGGATACCGAACGTACATCTTCGAAGGTTCTCTTCGAAGATCCATGGATACCTGATCTGCGTCGACCGCTCTCTCGTCTCTTTCCAAACTCTCGTCGTTCCTCTAAACGTGCTTCCTACCCATAGGGCGTGTGCTCTTCGTGTGTCGTACGATGTTCGAAGTAACCAAACCACGTGTAACTTGCTCGTGGATATCATCGGGTAACCTAGAACGAAAACGCATTGCGTGGACGTGTTGGCCCGCTACGATACGCGCGATGGTCGACGACGATTCGTAACTAGTCTGGCCGAAGTTGGTTCAGAGGGGACCGCCGGCTGTCTATCCTCGATGTCGTGAGTCGGACACCCGTACCGTCGTTAGAGTTTCTTCAAACTCTGCTTCTGGATATTGGGAAGAAGACCGCTCGAGGACGACGGCCGTGCTGCGTCCCATCGAATTTTTTTTTTACACACTACCTGAACCGACCGAAGTTTCGTCTAGTTCGTCGTGGTCGTCGTCTAAATCATCGTCCCGTTCAGAGGGGACCGGTTGTCTATCCTCGTTGTCGTGAGTCGGACACCCGTACCGTCGTTAGAGTTTTTCAAACTCTGCTTCTGGATATTGGGAAGAAAGACCGCGCGAGGTGGATGACTGCGAGTCCCATCGAATTTTTTTTTTTATTTAAACTCGCACACACCACCTGAACGGAGATGTGTTCTCTTTCGTCGATTTTTCGGGCTTTAGTCGTCGTGTGGTCGCCATCCGTTCGGAGGGGACCGCCGGCTGTCTATCCTCGATGTCGTGTGTCGGACAACCCGTGCCGTCGCTATAGTTTTTCAAACTTTGCTTCTGGACATTGGGAAGAAAGACCGCTCGAGGTAGACTGCCGCGCGCGTGTCCCATCGAATCTTTATCACCCGAACGATTGAGACGCGCACCACACCCGCTTTTGCTTCGAATAATTGGACGAGAGAAAAAGGAATACATTATACGTCGTCGTATATCATGGGCTAGCCACCGTGCGTATTTCTTCGCGAGATCGTGTGCTGTACAGAGGATTCAGAATCGGGTGTATATCCCCGTCGTTTCCTGACGAACGGAGCTTCGATCTCGATGGTTGTTATATATATCATAATGCACTTTACGCCCGATCGGCGGACGCGTGTATCTTCGCGCGTTCGTCGGACTTCGCTTTCGAACATATTTTCGTGTCGTCAATCATATGGCGACTTCTGCGCATCCGATTCCCGTTGGTCGGACGTGTCGGATATCGGCTTCTTTCGAACCGAGAATATACGAGTACAAAAGAGAGTACATGAGTATAAAAACAAATACATAAACGATTACCCTGAACGGTGGATCACTTGGCTCGTGGGTCGATGAAGAACGCAGCTAATTGCGCGTCAACGTGTGAACTGCAGGACACATGAACATCGACATTTCGAACGCACATTGCGGTCCACGGATACAATTCCTGGACCACGCCTGGCTGAGGGTTGCTCACGTAAACCTAAGACTGCTTGCGTTGCGTATCGTTGCCTCTCTATCTGTCTCTCTCTGTCCCTTCTTGCCTCGTCAACAGCCCGCCGTCGTTCGTACATAGAACGTTTCCGAGTCGGAGGACGAGCGCCAAGAAAAGGATACGAATAAGAGCGGAAGAGGGCTCGTACGCGACGTACGAGCGATTGTTGGACGCTCGTCGGCGTTCGTCGCGGTCGTGCCGAGATC
>CAUVYS010000096.1:2500-12500 GCA_963556215.1 Bombus vestalis
ACTGGACGACCGGCGGTGTTAGGATGCGCGGTCCAGCGATAGACGACGAAGAGACATGGGATGACCAACGCTCTCTTTTTCTCTAATACTTGGAGCACCGAATTGCCATAAAAAAAAAATCACACGCGCGTACGACAACGTACGCGCGTGTATACCTCGTCTTCTCTCTAATCGAGTTTTCTTTCTCGAGCCTCGCCAAAGGGGATCGTTCTCTTCCTCTTCCACGATCTCTTCGTGCGATATTAGCGATTGTCTCTCTGGCACGACGACGACGACGACGACGACCATCCAACAACTTCGTAACGGACTCTCATGCACATCTTCCATCGGGTACAGAAACGCTGCGCAACACCATGAGCTTGTATGTCATCCGTATAGCCGATCATAGACACACGCTAGACACGCACACGCTTTGTATTGTATCGATTTCCGACGAACGTGGCTTTGGGCCAGGCGCGCGGGCAGAGAGATACGCGACGACGGGGAATTTTCGTCCCGATACAAGTACGCGTACTCTCCGATCTCCGCGCAACGCTGGGGATCATGTCCCTAAGTCATCAGCGTTCGAAGAAATCTCGTGTGCGTTCCCGGATCTACGGCTTTTTTCTTTCGGGCACATAAAGCACAGAGGATGAAAAACGCAACGACGACCCGTCCGATGTGACGGTCCTCGTTGTTATCGTCAATCGCCTCGCGTGCAGAGATTCCACTCTGCACGAATAGACGGAGTGGGCATTCGATCCCTGGGGCTGTACGAGTAAAACATCTTGAGATGAAGACGGTTGTTGTACGGCAAAGTTTCGTACGCCACCAAGTTTAGGTCTTAATAAATCTTGGTTCTCTCTTCTCTCCTCTCTCGACAGAGTTCCCATTATTTTTGCTTTCTCTTAGTCTCGCCAAAATAATATTCATTTAAGACGACGTCGGGGGCGCGGACTTCGTGCATCGAAGACCAACAAACGTAGCAGCGGCTGATACACAAAAATCGGCCACGAGGATATATATATTCGATAACCGACACGAAGCGGTGCATGTACGGCGACGCCGCGAGCACTCACGCAGGTCCGTGACGGTTCTCTCCGCTCTTATTCGTATCCTTCTTCTTGCTCTTCGTCCGACTCTGAAACGTTCTCTATGCACGAACGACGGCGGGTTGTTAAGGCAAGAAGGGACAGAGAGAGACAGAGGTGTAGTTTTATAGTCTCCCGTGAACACGATAGAGTAATATCGAGCATGCGTACGATTTGCACACGATCTCGGCACGACCGCGACGAACGCCGACGAGCGTCCAACAATCGCTCGTACGTCGCGTACGAGCCCTCTTCCGCTCTTATTCGTATCCTTTTCTTGGCGCTCGTCCTCCGACTCGGAAACGTTCTATGTACGAACGACGGCGGGCTGTTGACGAGGCAAGAAGGGACAGAGAGAGACAGATAGAGAGGCAACGATACGCAACGCAAGCAGTCTTAGGTTTACGTGAGCAACCCTCAGCCAGGCGTGGTCCAGGAATTGTATCCGTGGACCGCAATGTGCGTTCGAAATGTCGATGTTCATGTGTCCTGCAGTTCACACGTTGACGCGCAATTAGCTGCGTTCTTCATCGACCCACGAGCCAAGTGATCCACCGTTCAGGGTAATCGTTTATGTATTTGTTTTTATACTCATGTACTCTCTTTTGTACTCGTATATTCTCGGTTCGAAAGAAGCCGATATCCGACACGTCCGACCAACGGGAATCGGATGCGCAGAAGTCGCCATATGATTGACGACACGAAAATATGTTCGAAAGCGAAGTCCGACGAACGCGCGAAGATACACGCGTCCGCCGATCGGGCGTAAAGTGCATTATGATATATATAACAACCATCGAGATCGAAGCTCCGTTCGTCAGGAAACGACGGGGATATACACCCGATTCTGAATCCTCTGTACAGCACACGATCTCGCGAAGAAATACGCACGGTGGCTAGCCCATGATATACGACGACGTATAATGTATTCCTTTTTCTCTCGTCCAATTATTCGAAGCAAAAGCGGGTGTGGTGCGCGTCTCAATCGTTCGGGTGATAAAGATTCGATGGGACACGCGCGCGGCAGTCTACCTCGAGCGGTCTTTCTTCCCAATGTCCAGAAGCAAAGTTTGAAAAACTATAGCGACGGCACGGGTTGTCCGACACACGACATCGAGGATAGACAGCCGGCGGTCCCCTCCGAACGGATGGCGACCACACGACGACTAAAGCCCGAAAAATCGACGAAAGAGAACACATCTCCGTTCAGGTGGTGTGTGCGAGTTTAAATAAAAAAAAAAATTCGATGGGACTCGCAGTCATCCACCTCGCGCGGTCTTTCTTCCCAATATCCAGAAGCAGAGTTTGAAAAACTCTAACGACGGTACGGGTGTCCGACTCACGACAACGAGGATAGACAACCGGTCCCCTCTGAACGGGACGATGATTTAGACGACGACCACGACGAACTAGACGAAACTTCGGTCGGTTCAGGTAGTGTGTAAAAAAAAAATTCGATGGGACGCAGCACGGCCGTCGTCCTCGAGCGGTCTTCTTCCCAATATCCAGAAGCAGAGTTTGAAGAAACTCTAACGACGGTACGGGTGTCCGACTCACGACATCGAGGATAGACAGCCGGCGGTCCCCTCTGAACCAACTTCGGCCAGACTAGTTACGAATCGTCGTCGACCATCGCGCGTATCGTAGCGGGCCAACACGTCCACGCAATGCGTTTTCGTTCTAGGTTACCCGATGATATCCACGAGCAAGTTACACGTGGTTTGGTTACTTCGAACATCGTACGACACACGAAGAGCACACGCCCTATGGGTAGGAAGCACGTTTAGAGGAACGACGAGAGTTTGGAAAGAGACGAGAGAGCGGTCGACGCAGATCAGGTATCCATGGATCTTCGAAGAGAACCTTCGAAGATGTACGTTCGGTATCCTTTCTCTCTGCGCGGCTCGCTACTCGTTCTTTCGCTCCCGTCGACTCTTTATAGACGCTTCGTTCGATCCCAAAGAGGAGTCTTCGATATGTCCCGTTGCTAGGAGGAGAGCTAACGCAACACAGACCACGAAATATAGAAGAGGGTAGGTGAGAACACGGTCTCTCCGACACGAGGCACTTTAGAGATTTTTTTTCGTTATTATTCGTTTGGTAGGGTTTCCACGATGCAAAGTCGAAATACGAGATCGTGACGGCGGGTCTTTCTGTGTACGACCACACGCAGGCGCCTCGATTGCATTTCTCTCTTCACACGTGGTTTCCACTGTAATTTTTAGTTTCATTCTTTGCTTAGCTTGGTTCCCTTATTCTTATAATATTATTATTATTCATTCATTCATTCATTCATTATTCGAAGACGGCGGGTCTTTCTGTGTACGACCTCACGCAAGCGCCTCGAATTTTCATTAGTGTATATATATATATTTATATGTGAATCTCTTCATCCCGATGATCGAGAGAGTGTGCCACCTTCTCTTCGTATAGTTTCGTAGCTGGAGGGTCTGTCTCCTCCTTATTGTAATTATTGTTGACAACGGAGGCAAGCCAGAATACTCCGTGTCGCAAAGTTCGTTTGTTAAAGTATATAGCTTGTTAATACGTCGTATATACTTTGATTCGTCGGTATAGGAGGAGTACGGCTCCTTACCGACGATATTATTATTATTTATATATGTGTTCAAGTCAAATTCTTTTTGTTTGTGTGATTCGTTAATGATCCTTCCGCAGGTTCACCTACGGAAACCTTGTTACGACTTTTACTTCCTCTAAATGATCAAGTTTGGTCATCTTCCCGGTAACATCGGCAATGCTTATCACATTGGCCGCGCACCAGTCCGAAGACCTCACTAAATCATTCAATCGGTAGTAGCGACGGGCGGTGTGTACAAAGGGCAGGGACGTAATCAACGCGAGCTTATGACTCGCGCTTACTGGGAATTCCTCGTTCATGGGGAATAATTGCAAGCCCCAATCCCTAGCACGAAGGAGGTTCAGCGGGTTACCCGGGCCTTTCGGCCAGGGAAAACACGCTGATTCCTTCAGTGTAGCGCGCGTGCGGCCCAGAACATCTAAGGGCATCACAGACCTGTTATTGCTCAATCTCGTGCGGCTAGAAGCCGCCTGTTCCTCTAAGAAGATTTGTTTGTACGTTGGTAGTAAAAACCCACCGACCGAAGCCGGGGGCCTTCGAGATACCATAAGTTACGTCTATTTAGCAGGCTAGAGTCTCGTTCGTTATCGGAATTAACCAGACAAATCGCTCCACCAACTAAGAACGGCCATGCACCACCACCCACCGAATCAAGAAAGAGCTATCAATCTGTCAATCCTTCCGGTGTCCGGGCCTGGTGAGGTTTCCCGTGTTGAGTCAAATTAAGCCGCAGGCTCCACTCCTGGTGGTGCCCTTCCGTCAATTCCTTTAAGTTTCAGCTTTGCAACCATACTTCCCCCGGAACCCAAAAGCTTTGGTTTCCCGGAAGCTGCCCGCCGAGTCATCGGAGGAACTTCGGCGGATCGCTGGCTGGCATCGTTTATGGTTAGAACTAGGGCGGTATCTGATCGCCTTCGAACCTCTAACTTTCGTTCTTGATTAATGAAAACATTTTTGGCAAATGCTTTCGCTTCTGTCCGTCTTGCGACGATCCAAGAATTTCACCTCTAACGTCGCAATACGAATGCCCCCATCTGTCCCTATTAATCATTACCTCGGGGCTCCGAAAACCAACAAAATAGAACCGAGGTCCTATTCCATTATTCCATGCACACAGTATTCAGGCGAAGGTAGCCTGCTTTAAGCACTCTAATTTGTTCAAAGTAAACGTATCGGCCCACCTCGACACTCAGTGAAGAGCACCGCGATGGGATATTAGTTGGACCGCCCGCGAGGAGCTAAGCCCACCGATAGGACGTACCACATAATGCCAGTTAAACACCGCGAGCGGTGAACCGACACTGTGACACACAGATTCAACTACGAGCTTTTTAACCGCAACAACTTTAATATACGCTATTGGAGCTGGAATTACCGCGGCTGCTGGCACCAGACTTGCCCTCCAATTGGTCCTCGTTAAAGGATTTAAAGTGTACTCATTCCGATTACGGGGCCTCGGATGAGTCCCGTATCGTTATTTTTCGTCACTACCTCCCCGTGCCGGGAGTGGGTAATTTGCGCGCCTGCTGCCTTCCTTGGATGTGGTAGCTGTTTCTCAGGCTCCCTCTCCGGAATCGAACCCTGATTCCCCGTTACCCGTTACAACCATGGTAGGCGCAGAACCTACCATCGACAGTTGATAAGGCAGACATTTGAAAGATGCGTCGCCGGTGCTAGATGACCATGCGATCAGCACAAAGTTATTCAGAGTCACCAAAACAAACGATGGACGGACAGACGAGCCATCCGCCACCGATTGGTTTTGATCTAATAAAAGCATTCCTACCATCTCTGGTCGGAATCTGTTTGCATGTATTAGCTCTAGAATTACCACAGTTATCCAAGTAAATGTAGGTATGATCTAAGAAACCATAACTGATTTAATGAGCCATTCGCGGTTTCACCTTAATGCGGCATGTACTGAGACATGCATGGCTTAATCTTTGAGACAAGCATATGACTACTGGCAGGATCAACCAGGGATCTTTATTCATATAAGATTTTTACTTTTTAAAAGTTCTCCGTGTCGTAGGTGCGACGTAAAACACCGTACGACGAGACTTTTCATTTATAATATGTATATATATATATCTAGTGGTCGTTTGACACCCATATACCGTAACATCAAACGCCACTCTTTCTTTCTCCTCCTCCTCATCATCATCATCATCATCACCATCACCACCATCATCATCGATAAAATCGTACTTCACAAGATTATTCCTGTAGTAATTTGTATTTCTGCTCGCTTAGAACATCTTAACGGTAAGGCACGAATGCACATACCGTAAGAATATTCTTCTCTTATTATACAATCTCAAAAATCGTTAACACCCTTGTAGAGACGCGCTACTCTTATAAAGGGTAGCGCACTCTACAGCCAAGGGTTAAATCTGCTGCGATAGCTTAATCCTTAGAATACTATCCGCAGATGACCCCGCAAAAATCGATACTCTGTTAGTACAAGCACACACGCACTAACTTTAAAGTTAGAACGTGCACACAGGTCACCAGCTTCCCGACTAAGGGGAACCTTGCCACGATATCTGGTCATTACGTCCAGGACAGCGACCCGCGGCGCAGCAGTGTAGAGAAAAAACCAGTACGAAGAACGGAGGAACAGTCGAGAAATAGTAAAAATTCACTAAGACTCGAGGAGCGGTGACTGAATTCTCAACCGAGGCCGTAGAATAGCCACGCGCTCAACGCTGCTCCGTCCGAACCGTCCGGCTCGACGTCTCTCTTATAGATACGAAAGCGCCAGCCGGAACGCCGGCGCCGGCCGGGCTAGCGGCCGCGCGCTTATGATGCAAAACCTCCGTAGCAACGTACCGTTCGGAAGGGACGCTGGAACTTAGTCGCTGGAACGCTCGACAGGCTACAAGAATAAAAGTACCATATAAAACATCCAATCGTCGAAATATTTTACCAGACGCGTTAAAAACATATTTTAAATACATTTTTAGCAAAAAATTAAATTTTTTTTTTAATATAAAAATTTCATCAGTAAACGACCATTTTTAAACAATACAGACAAAACACACGTTATTAATCAATTAGAATACATTAAAAGAAAGAGAAATATGCAAAAAAATATATACCTTACAACATTAATTAACGAAAAAATTATACAAATATCCCAGTCGTGTCAGTTCGCCGAACACTAATTTTTTAAAAAATTCAAAAAAAACGTTTAATCCAGTTGTATTTAATAGAGATATAACATATTTCTGTAAAAATATTCATACCTTATAACGCTTTTTAACGAAATAATTCGAAAAAATCTTTTCGGTCGCTCGCACCGGTCGAAATTTTTCTAAGTCCCATCGTACCGCTCCGAAATTTTTCTAAGTTCCAACGTCCCGGTCGTATCGGTCCATTTTTTTATAACTTTCCAGGGACAAAATAAACGTTTAATCCCGACGTATTACGTCTTATTATTGCGATTTATGCAAAAATATCCACACCTCGTAACGCTTTTTAACGAAATAAATCGAAAAAACTTTTCGACCCGGAATTTTTCTAAGTCCCACCGTACCGCTCCGAAATTTTTCTAAGTTCCAACGTCCCGGTCGTGTCGCTTCACGATTTTTTCGCAACTTTTCGTGAACGAAATAAACGTTTAATCCCGACGTATTACGTCCTATTATTGCGTTTTATGCATAAATATGCATACCTCGTAGCGCTTTTTAACGAAATAACTCGAAAAAACTTTTCGACCCGGATTTTTTCTAAGTCCCACCGTACCGCTCCGAAATTTTTCTAAGTTCCAACGTCCCGGTCGTATCGGTCCATTTTTTTATAACTTTCCAGGGACAAAATAAACGTTTAATCCCGACGTATTACGTCTTATTATTGCGATTTATGCAAAAATATGCATTACCTCGTAGCGCTTTTTAACGAAATAACTCGAAAAAACTTTTCGACCCGGAATTTTTCTAAGTCCCACCGTACCGCTCCGAAATTTTTCTAAGTTCCAACGTCCCGGTCGTGTCGCTTCACGATTTTTTCGCAACTTTTCGGGAACGAAATAAACGTTTAATCCCGACGTATTACGTCCTATTATTGCGTTTTATGCATAAATATGCATACCTCGTAGCGCTTTTTAACGAAATAACTCGAAAAAACTTTTCGACCCGGATTTTTTCTAAGTCCCACCGTACCGCTCCGAAATTTTTCTAAGTTCCAACGTCCCGGTCGTGTCGCTTCACGATTTTTTCGCAACTTTTCGGGAACGAAATAAACGTTTAATCCCGACGTATTACGTCCTATTATTGCGTTTTATGCATAAATATGCATACCTCGTAGCGCTTTTTAACGAAATAACTCGAAAAAACTTTTCGACCCGGATTTTTTCTAAGTCCCACCGTACCGCTCCGAAATTTTTCTAAGTTCCAACGTCCCGGTCGTATCGGTCCATTTTTTTATAACTTTCCAGGGACAAAATAAACGTTTAATCCCGACGTATTACGTCTTATTATTGCGATTTATGCAAAAATATGCATACCTCGTAGCGCTTTTTAACGAAATAACTCGAAAAAACTTTTCGACCCGGAATTTTTCTAAGTCCCACCGTACCGCTCCGAAATTTTTCTAAGTTCCAACGTCCCGGTCGTGTCGCTTCACGATTTTTTCGCAACTTTTCGGGAACGAAATAAACGTTTAATCCCGACGTATTACGTCCTATTATTGCGTTTTATGCATAAATATGCATACCTCGTAGCGCTTTTTAACGAAATAACTCGAAAAAACTTTTCGACCCGGATTTTTTCTAAGTCCCACCGTACCGCTCCGAAATTTTTCTAAGTTCCAACGTCCCGGTCGTGTCGCTTCACGATTTTTCGCAACTTTTCGGGAACGAAATAAACGTTTAATCCCGACGTATTACGTCCTATTATTGCGTTTTATGCATAAATATGCATACCTCGTAGCGCTTTTTAACGAAATAACTCGAAAAAACTTTTCGACCCGGATTTTTTCTAAGTCCCACCGTACCGCTCCGAAATTTTTCTAAGTTCCAACGTCCCGGTCGTATCGGTCCATTTTTTTATAACTTTCCAGGGACAAAATAAACGTTTAATCCCGACGTATTACGTCTTATTATTGCGATTTATGCAAAAATATGCATACCTCGTAGCGCTTTTTAACGAAATAACTCGAAAAAACTTTTCGACCCGGAATTTTTCTAAGTCCCACCGTACCGCTCCGAAATTTTTCTAAGTTCCAACGTCCCGGTCGTGTCGCTTCACGATTTTTTCGCAACTTTTCGGGAACGAAATAAACGTTTAATCCCGACGTATTACGTCCTATTATTGCGTTTTATGCATAAATATGCATACCTCGTAGCGCTTTTTAACGAAATAACTCGAAAAAACTTTTCGACCCGGATTTTTTCTAAGTCCCACCGTACCGCTCCGAAATTTTTCTAAGTTCCAACGTCCCGGTCGTGTCGCTTCACGATTTTTTCGCAACTTTTCGGGAACGAAATAAACGTTTAATCCCGACGTATTACGTCCTATTATTGCGTTTTATGCATAAATATGCATACCTCGTAGCGCTTTTTAACGAAATAACTCGAAAAAACTTTTCGACCCGGATTTTTTCTAAGTCCCACCGTACCGCTTCGAAATTTTTCTAAGTTCCAACCTCCCGGTCGCATCGGTCCGGCGGTTACTATAACTTAAAAAAAAATAAAAAAATCGTCACGTTCGACCGTTATACGTCGAACAGTAACGATTTACGTTAAAATATCAATGCGTTATAACGCTTTTTCAGGAAATAATACGAAAGGAACGTCCGCTCCTTTCGTAGCGGTGCGAAATTTTTCTAAGTTCCAACGTCCCAGTCGCATCGGTCCGGCGGTTACTATAACTTAAAAAAAAATAAAAAAATCGTCACGTTCGACCGTTATACGTCGAACAGTAACGATTTACGTTAAAATATCAATGCGTTATAACGCTTTTTCAGGAAATAATACGAAAGGAACGTCCGCTCCTTTCGTAGCGGTGCGAAATTTTTCTAAGTTCCAACGTCCCAGTCGCATCGGTCCGGCGGTTACTATAACTTAAAAAAAAATAAAAAAATCGTCACGTTCGACCGTTATACGTCGAACAGTAACGATTTACGTTAAAATATCAATGCGTTATAACGCTTTTTCAGGAAATAATTCGAAAGGAACGTCCGCTCCTTTCGTAGCGGTGCGAAATTTTTCTAAGTTCCAACGTTCCAGTCGCATCGGTCCGGCGGTTACTATAACTAAAAAAAAAATAAAAAAATCGTCACGTTCGACCGTTATACGTCGAACAGTAACGATTTACGTTAAAATATCAAT
>CAUVYS010000096.1:20000-28996 GCA_963556215.1 Bombus vestalis
ATCGCTCGTACGTCGCGTACGAGCCCTCTTCCGCTCTTATTCGTATCCTTTTCTTGGCGCTCGTCCTCCGACTCGGAAACGTTCTATGTACGAACGACGGCGGGCTGTTGACGAGGCAAGAAGGGACAGAGAGAGACAGATAGAGAGGCAACGATACGCAACGCAAGCAGTCTTAGGTTTACGTGAGCAACCCTCAGCCAGGCGTGGTCCAGGAATTGTATCCGTGGACCGCAATGTGCGTTCGAAATGTCGATGTTCATGTGTCCTGCAGTTCACACGTTGACGCGCAATTAGCTGCGTTCTTCATCGACCCACGAGCCAAGTGATCCACCGTTCAGGGTAATCGTTTATGTATTTGTTTTTATACTCATGTACTCTCTTTTGTACTCGTATATTCTCGGTTCGAAAGAAGCCGATATCCGACACGTCCGACCAACGGGAATCGGATGCGCAGAAGTCGCCATATGATTGACGACACGAAAATATGTTCGAAAGCGAAGTCCGACGAACGCGCGAAGATACACGCGTCCGCCGATCGGGCGTAAAGTGCATTATGATATATATAACAACCATCGAGATCGAAGCTCCGTTCGTCAGGAAACGACGGGGATATACACCCGATTCTGAATCCTCTGTACAGCACACGATCTCGCGAAGAAATACGCACGGTGGCTAGCCCATGATATACGACGACGTATAATGTATTCCTTTTTCTCTCGTCCAATTATTCGAAGCAAAAGCGGGTGTGGTGCGCGTCTCAATCGTTCGGGTGATAAAGATTCGATGGGACACGCGCGCGGCAGTCTACCTCGAGCGGTCTTTCTTCCCAATGTCCAGAAGCAAAGTTTGAAAAACTATAGCGACGGCACGGGTTGTCCGACACACGACATCGAGGATAGACAGCCGGCGGTCCCCTCCGAACGGATGGCGACCACACGACGACTAAAGCCCGAAAAATCGACGAAAGAGAACACATCTCCGTTCAGGTGGTGTGTGCGAGTTTAAATAAAAAAAAAAATTCGATGGGACTCGCAGTCATCCACCTCGCGCGGTCTTTCTTCCCAATATCCAGAAGCAGAGTTTGAAAAACTCTAACGACGGTACGGGTGTCCGACTCACGACAACGAGGATAGACAACCGGTCCCCTCTGAACGGGACGATGATTTAGACGACGACCACGACGAACTAGACGAAACTTCGGTCGGTTCAGGTAGTGTGTAAAAAAAAAATTCGATGGGACGCAGCACGGCCGTCGTCCTCGAGCGGTCTTCTTCCCAATATCCAGAAGCAGAGTTTGAAGAAACTCTAACGACGGTACGGGTGTCCGACTCACGACATCGAGGATAGACAGCCGGCGGTCCCCTCTGAACCAACTTCGGCCAGACTAGTTACGAATCGTCGTCGACCATCGCGCGTATCGTAGCGGGCCAACACGTCCACGCAATGCGTTTTCGTTCTAGGTTACCCGATGATATCCACGAGCAAGTTACACGTGGTTTGGTTACTTCGAACATCGTACGACACACGAAGAGCACACGCCCTATGGGTAGGAAGCACGTTTAGAGGAACGACGAGAGTTTGGAAAGAGACGAGAGAGCGGTCGACGCAGATCAGGTATCCATGGATCTTCGAAGAGAACCTTCGAAGATGTACGTTCGGTATCCTTTCTCTCTGCGCGGCTCGCTACTCGTTCTTTCGCTCCCGTCGACTCTTTATAGACGCTTCGTTCGATCCCAAAGAGGAGTCTTCGATATGTCCCGTTGCTAGGAGGAGAGCTAACGCAACACAGACCACGAAATATAGAAGAGGGTAGGTGAGAACACGGTCTCTCCGACACGAGGCACTTTAGAGATTTTTTTTCGTTATTATTCGTTTGGTAGGGTTTCCACGATGCAAAGTCGAAATACGAGATCGTGACGGCGGGTCTTTCTGTGTACGACCACACGCAGGCGCCTCGATTGCATTTCTCTCTTCACACGTGGTTTCCACTGTAATTTTTAGTTTCATTCTTTGCTTAGCTTGGTTCCCTTATTCTTATAATATTATTATTATTCATTCATTCATTCATTCATTATTCGAAGACGGCGGGTCTTTCTGTGTACGACCTCACGCAAGCGCCTCGAATTTTCATTAGTGTATATATATATATTTATATGTGAATCTCTTCATCCCGATGATCGAGAGAGTGTGCCACCTTCTCTTCGTATAGTTTCGTAGCTGGAGGGTCTGTCTCCTCCTTATTGTAATTATTGTTGACAACGGAGGCAAGCCAGAATACTCCGTGTCGCAAAGTTCGTTTGTTAAAGTATATAGCTTGTTAATACGTCGTATATACTTTGATTCGTCGGTATAGGAGGAGTACGGCTCCTTACCGACGATATTATTATTATTTATATATGTGTTCAAGTCAAATTCTTTTTGTTTGTGTGATTCGTTAATGATCCTTCCGCAGGTTCACCTACGGAAACCTTGTTACGACTTTTACTTCCTCTAAATGATCAAGTTTGGTCATCTTCCCGGTAACATCGGCAATGCTTATCACATTGGCCGCGCACCAGTCCGAAGACCTCACTAAATCATTCAATCGGTAGTAGCGACGGGCGGTGTGTACAAAGGGCAGGGACGTAATCAACGCGAGCTTATGACTCGCGCTTACTGGGAATTCCTCGTTCATGGGGAATAATTGCAAGCCCCAATCCCTAGCACGAAGGAGGTTCAGCGGGTTACCCGGGCCTTTCGGCCAGGGAAAACACGCTGATTCCTTCAGTGTAGCGCGCGTGCGGCCCAGAACATCTAAGGGCATCACAGACCTGTTATTGCTCAATCTCGTGCGGCTAGAAGCCGCCTGTTCCTCTAAGAAGATTTGTTTGTACGTTGGTAGTAAAAACCCACCGACCGAAGCCGGGGGCCTTCGAGATACCATAAGTTACGTCTATTTAGCAGGCTAGAGTCTCGTTCGTTATCGGAATTAACCAGACAAATCGCTCCACCAACTAAGAACGGCCATGCACCACCACCCACCGAATCAAGAAAGAGCTATCAATCTGTCAATCCTTCCGGTGTCCGGGCCTGGTGAGGTTTCCCGTGTTGAGTCAAATTAAGCCGCAGGCTCCACTCCTGGTGGTGCCCTTCCGTCAATTCCTTTAAGTTTCAGCTTTGCAACCATACTTCCCCCGGAACCCAAAAGCTTTGGTTTCCCGGAAGCTGCCCGCCGAGTCATCGGAGGAACTTCGGCGGATCGCTGGCTGGCATCGTTTATGGTTAGAACTAGGGCGGTATCTGATCGCCTTCGAACCTCTAACTTTCGTTCTTGATTAATGAAAACATTTTTGGCAAATGCTTTCGCTTCTGTCCGTCTTGCGACGATCCAAGAATTTCACCTCTAACGTCGCAATACGAATGCCCCCATCTGTCCCTATTAATCATTACCTCGGGGCTCCGAAAACCAACAAAATAGAACCGAGGTCCTATTCCATTATTCCATGCACACAGTATTCAGGCGAAGGTAGCCTGCTTTAAGCACTCTAATTTGTTCAAAGTAAACGTATCGGCCCACCTCGACACTCAGTGAAGAGCACCGCGATGGGATATTAGTTGGACCGCCCGCGAGGAGCTAAGCCCACCGATAGGACGTACCACATAATGCCAGTTAAACACCGCGAGCGGTGAACCGACACTGTGACACACAGATTCAACTACGAGCTTTTTAACCGCAACAACTTTAATATACGCTATTGGAGCTGGAATTACCGCGGCTGCTGGCACCAGACTTGCCCTCCAATTGGTCCTCGTTAAAGGATTTAAAGTGTACTCATTCCGATTACGGGGCCTCGGATGAGTCCCGTATCGTTATTTTTCGTCACTACCTCCCCGTGCCGGGAGTGGGTAATTTGCGCGCCTGCTGCCTTCCTTGGATGTGGTAGCTGTTTCTCAGGCTCCCTCTCCGGAATCGAACCCTGATTCCCCGTTACCCGTTACAACCATGGTAGGCGCAGAACCTACCATCGACAGTTGATAAGGCAGACATTTGAAAGATGCGTCGCCGGTGCTAGATGACCATGCGATCAGCACAAAGTTATTCAGAGTCACCAAAACAAACGATGGACGGACAGACGAGCCATCCGCCACCGATTGGTTTTGATCTAATAAAAGCATTCCTACCATCTCTGGTCGGAATCTGTTTGCATGTATTAGCTCTAGAATTACCACAGTTATCCAAGTAAATGTAGGTATGATCTAAGAAACCATAACTGATTTAATGAGCCATTCGCGGTTTCACCTTAATGCGGCATGTACTGAGACATGCATGGCTTAATCTTTGAGACAAGCATATGACTACTGGCAGGATCAACCAGGGATCTTTATTCATATAAGATTTTTACTTTTTAAAAGTTCTCCGTGTCGTAGGTGCGACGTAAAACACCGTACGACGAGACTTTTCATTTATAATATGTATATATATATATCTAGTGGTCGTTTGACACCCATATACCGTAACATCAAACGCCACTCTTTCTTTCTCCTCCTCCTCATCATCATCATCATCATCACCATCACCACCATCATCATCGATAAAATCGTACTTCACAAGATTATTCCTGTAGTAATTTGTATTTCTGCTCGCTTAGAACATCTTAACGGTAAGGCACGAATGCACATACCGTAAGAATATTCTTCTCTTATTATACAATCTCAAAAATCGTTAACACCCTTGTAGAGACGCGCTACTCTTATAAAGGGTAGCGCACTCTACAGCCAAGGGTTAAATCTGCTGCGATAGCTTAATCCTTAGAATACTATCCGCAGATGACCCCGCAAAAATCGATACTCTGTTAGTACAAGCACACACGCACTAACTTTAAAGTTAGAACGTGCACACAGGTCACCAGCTTCCCGACTAAGGGGAACCTTGCCACGATATCTGGTCATTACGTCCAGGACAGCGACCCGCGGCGCAGCAGTGTAGAGAAAAAACCAGTACGAAGAACGGAGGAACAGTCGAGAAATAGTAAAAATTCACTAAGACTCGAGGAGCGGTGACTGAATTCTCAACCGAGGCCGTAGAATAGCCACGCGCTCAACGCTGCTCCGTCCGAACCGTCCGGCTCGACGTCTCTCTTATAGATACGAAAGCGCCAGCCGGAACGCCGGCGCCGGCCGGGCTAGCGGCCGCGCGCTTATGATGCAAAACCTCCGTAGCAACGTACCGTTCGGAAGGGACGCTGGAACTTAGTCGCTGGAACGCTCGACAGGCTACAAGAATAAAAGTACCATATAAAACATCCAATCGTCGAAATATTTTACCAGACGCGTTAAAAACATATTTTAAATACATTTTTAGCAAAAAATTAAATTTTTTTTTTAATATAAAAATTTCATCAGTAAACGACCATTTTTAAACAATACAGACAAAACACACGTTATTAATCAATTAGAATACATTAAAAGAAAGAGAAATATGCAAAAAAATATATACCTTACAACATTAATTAACGAAAAAATTATACAAATATCCCAGTCGTGTCAGTTCGCCGAACACTAATTTTTAAAAAATTCAAAAAAAACGTTTAATCCAGTTGTATTTAATAGAGATATAACTATTTCTGTAAAAATATTCATACCTTATAACGCTTTTTAACGAAATAATTCGAAAAAATCTTTTCGGTCGCTCGCACCGGTCGAAATTTTTCTAAGTCCCATCGTACCGCTCCGAAATTTTTCTAAGTTCCAACGTCCCGGTCGTATCGGTCCATTTTTTTATAACTTTCCAGGGACAAAATAAACGTTTAATCCCGACGTATTACGTCTTATTATTGCGATTTATGCAAAAATATCCACACCTCGTAACGCTTTTTAACGAAATAAATCGAAAAAACTTTTCGACCCGGAATTTTTCTAAGTCCCACCGTACCGCTCCGAAATTTTTCTAAGTTCCAACGTCCCGGTCGTGTCGCTTCACGATTTTTTCGCAACTTTTCGTGAACGAAATAAACGTTTAATCCCGACGTATTACGTCCTATTATTGCGTTTTATGCATAAATATGCATACCTCGTAGCGCTTTTTAACGAAATAACTCGAAAAAACTTTTCGACCCGGATTTTTTCTAAGTCCCACCGTACCGCTCCGAAATTTTTCTAAGTTCCAACGTCCCGGTCGTATCGGTCCATTTTTTTATAACTTTCCAGGGACAAAATAAACGTTTAATCCCGACGTATTACGTCTTATTATTGCGATTTATGCAAAAATATGCATACCTCGTAGCGCTTTTTAACGAAATAACTCGAAAAAACTTTTCGACCCGGAATTTTTCTAAGTCCCACCGTACCGCTCCGAAATTTTTCTAAGTTCCAACGTCCCGGTCGTGTCGCTTCACGATTTTTTCGCAACTTTTCGGGAACGAAATAAACGTTTAATCCCGACGTATTACGTCCTATTATTGCGTTTTATGCATAAATATGCATACCTCGTAGCGCTTTTTAACGAAATAACTCGAAAAAACTTTTCGACCCGGATTTTTTCTAAGTCCCACCGTACCGCTCCGAAATTTTTCTAAGTTCCAACGTCCCGGTCGTGTCGCTTCACGATTTTTTCGCAACTTTTCGGGAACGAAATAAACGTTTAATCCCGACGTATTACGTCCTATTATTGCGTTTTATGCATAAATATGCATACCTCGTAGCGCTTTTTAACGAAATAACTCGAAAAAAACTTTTCGACCCGGATTTTTTCTAAGTCCCACCGTACCGCTCCGAAATTTTTCTAAGTTCCAACGTCCCGGTCGTATCGGTCCATTTTTTTATAACTTTCCAGGGACAAAATAAACGTTTAATCCCGACGTATTACGTCTTATTATTGCGATTTATGCAAAAATATGCATACCTCGTAGCGCTTTTTAACGAAATAACTCGAAAAAACTTTTCGACCCGGAATTTTTCTAAGTCCCACCGTACCGCTCCGAAATTTTTCTAAGTTCCAACGTCCCGGTCGTGTCGCTTCACGATTTTTTCGCAACTTTTCGGGAACGAAATAAACGTTTAATCCCGACGTATTACGTCCTATTATTGCGTTTTATGCATAAATATGCATACCTCGTAGCGCTTTTTAACGAAATAACTCGAAAAAACTTTTCGACCCGGATTTTTTCTAAGTCCCACCGTACCGCTCCGAAATTTTTCTAAGTTCCAACGTCCCGGTCGTGTCGCTTCACGATTTTTTCGCAACTTTTCGGGAACGAAATAAACGTTTAATCCCGACGTATTACGTCCTATTATTGCGTTTTATGCATAAATATGCATACCTCGTAGCGCTTTTTAACGAAATAACTCGAAAAAACTTTTCGACCCGGATTTTTTCTAAGTCCCACCGTACCGCTCCGAAATTTTTCTAAGTTCCAACGTCCCGGTCGTATCGGTCCATTTTTTTATAACTTTCCAGGGACAAAATAAACGTTTAATCCCGACGTATTACGTCTTATTATTGCGATTTATGCAAAAATATGCATACCTCGTAGCGCTTTTTAACGAAATAACTCGAAAAAACTTTTCGACCCGGAATTTTTCTAAGTCCCACCGTACCGCTCCGAAATTTTTCTAAGTTCCAACGTCCCGGTCGTGTCGCTTCACGATTTTTTCGCAACTTTTCGGGAACGAAATAAACGTTTAATCCCGACGTATTACGTCCTATTATTGCGTTTTATGCATAAATATGCATACCTCGTAGCGCTTTTTAACGAAATAACTCGAAAAAACTTTTCGACCCGGATTTTTTCTAAGTCCCACCGTACCGCTCCGAAATTTTTCTAAGTTCCAACGTCCCGGTCGTGTCGCTTCACGATTTTTTCGCAACTTTTCGGGAACGAAATAAACGTTTAATCCCGACGTATTACGTCCTATTATTGCGTTTTATGCATAAATATGCATACCTCGTAGCGCTTTTTAACGAAATAACTCGAAAAAACTTTTCGACCCGGATTTTTTCTAAGTCCCACCGTACCGCTTCGAAATTTTTCTAAGTTCCAACCTCCCGGTCGCATCGGTCCGGCGGTTACTATAACTTAAAAAAAAATAAAAAAATCGTCACGTTCGACCGTTATACGTCGAACAGTAACGATTTACGTTAAAATATCAATGCGTTATAACGCTTTTTCAGGAAATAATACGAAAGGAACGTCCGCTCCTTTCGTAGCGGTGCGAAATTTTTCTAAGTTCCAACGTCCCAGTCGCATCGGTCCGGCGGTTACTATAACTTAAAAAAAAATAAAAAAATCGTCACGTTCGACCGTTATACGTCGAACAGTAACGATTTACGTTAAAATATCAATGCGTTATAACGCTTTTTCAGGAAATAATACGAAAGGAACGTCCGCTCCTTTCGTAGCGGTGCGAAATTTTTCTAAGTTCCAACGTCCCAGTCGCATCGGTCCGGCGGTTACTATAACTTAAAAAAAAATAAAAAAATCGTCACGTTCGACCGTTATACGTCGAACAGTAACGATTTACGTTAAAATATCAATGCGTTATAACGCTTTTTCAGGAAATAATTCGAAAGGAACGTCCGCTCCTTTCGTAGCGGTGCGAAATTTTTCTAAGTTCCAACGTTCCAGTCGCATCGGTCCGGCGGTTACTATAACTAAAAAAAAAATAAAAAAATCGTCACGTTCGACCGTTATACGTCGAACAGTAACGATTTACGTTAAAATATCAATGCGTTATAACGCTTTTTCAGGAAATAATACGAAAGGAACGTCCGCTCCTTTCGTACCGCTCCGAAATTTTTCTAAGTTCCAACGTTCCAGTCGCATCGGTCCGGCGGTTACTATAACTTAAAAAAAATAAAAAAAATCGTCACGTTCGACCGTGGTACGTCGAACTGTGACGATTTACGTTATAATGCGTGTACGTCGTAGTGCTTTTTAACGAAATAACTCCGAGAAAGCCTTCGAACGCGAAATTTTTCAAAGTCTCTACGCTTTTACGCGTTGCTCGCTCGCTCCGCT
>CAUVYS010000097.1:0-2500 GCA_963556215.1 Bombus vestalis
CTGCGTGTGGTCGTACACAGAAAGACCCGCCGTCACGATCTCGTATTTCGACTTTGCATCGTGGAAACCCTACCAAACGAATAATAACGAAAAAAAATCTCTAAAGTGCCTCGTGTCGGAGAGACCGTGTTCTCACCTACCCTCTTCTATATTTCGTGGTCTGTGTTGCGTTAGCTCTCCTCCTAGCAACGGGACATATCGAAGACTCCTCTTTGGGATCGAACGAAGCGTCTATAAAGAGTCGACGGGAGCGAAAGAACGAGTAGCGAGCCGCGCAGAGAGAAAGGATACCGAACGTACATCTTCGAAGGTTCTCTTCGAAGATCCATGGATACCTGATCTGCGTCGACCGCTCTCTCGTCTCTTTCCAAACTCTCGTCGTTCCTCTAAACGTGCTTCCTACCCATAGGGCGTGTGCTCTTCGTGTGTCGTACGATGTTCGAAGTAACCAAACCACGTGTAACTTGCTCGTGGATATCATCGGGTAACCTAGAACGAAAACGCATTGCGTGGACGTGTTGGCCCGCTACGATACGCGCGATGGTCGACGACGATTCGTAACTAGTCTGGCCGAAGTTGGTTCAGAGGGGACCGCCGGCTGTCTATCCTCGATGTCGTGAGTCGGACACCCGTACCGTCGTTAGAGTTTCTTCAAACTCTGCTTCTGGATATTGGGAAGAAGACCGCTCGAGGACGACGGCCGTGCTGCGTCCCATCGAATTTTTTTTTTACACACTACCTGAACCGACCGAAGTTTCGTCTAGTTCGTCGTGGTCGTCGTCTAAATCATCGTCCCGTTCAGAGGGGACCGGTTGTCTATCCTCGTTGTCGTGAGTCGGACACCCGTACCGTCGTTAGAGTTTTTCAAACTCTGCTTCTGGATATTGGGAAGAAAGACCGCGCGAGGTGGATGACTGCGAGTCCCATCGAATTTTTTTTTTTATTTAAACTCGCACACACCACCTGAACGGAGATGTGTTCTCTTTCGTCGATTTTTCGGGCTTTAGTCGTCGTGTGGTCGCCATCCGTTCGGAGGGGACCGCCGGCTGTCTATCCTCGATGTCGTGTGTCGGACAACCCGTGCCGTCGCTATAGTTTTTCAAACTTTGCTTCTGGACATTGGGAAGAAAGACCGCTCGAGGTAGACTGCCGCGCGCGTGTCCCATCGAATCTTTATCACCCGAACGATTGAGACGCGCACCACACCCGCTTTTGCTTCGAATAATTGGACGAGAGAAAAAGGAATACATTATACGTCGTCGTATATCATGGGCTAGCCACCGTGCGTATTTCTTCGCGAGATCGTGTGCTGTACAGAGGATTCAGAATCGGGTGTATATCCCCGTCGTTTCCTGACGAACGGAGCTTCGATCTCGATGGTTGTTATATATATCATAATGCACTTTACGCCCGATCGGCGGACGCGTGTATCTTCGCGCGTTCGTCGGACTTCGCTTTCGAACATATTTTCGTGTCGTCAATCATATGGCGACTTCTGCGCATCCGATTCCCGTTGGTCGGACGTGTCGGATATCGGCTTCTTTCGAACCGAGAATATACGAGTACAAAAGAGAGTACATGAGTATAAAAACAAATACATAAACGATTACCCTGAACGGTGGATCACTTGGCTCGTGGGTCGATGAAGAACGCAGCTAATTGCGCGTCAACGTGTGAACTGCAGGACACATGAACATCGACATTTCGAACGCACATTGCGGTCCACGGATACAATTCCTGGACCACGCCTGGCTGAGGGTTGCTCACGTAAACCTAAGACTGCTTGCGTTGCGTATCGTTGCCTCTCTATCTGTCTCTCTCTGTCCCTTCTTGCCTCGTCAACAGCCCGCCGTCGTTCGTACATAGAACGTTTCCGAGTCGGAGGACGAGCGCCAAGAAAAGGATACGAATAAGAGCGGAAGAGGGCTCGTACGCGACGTACGAGCGATTGTTGGACGCTCGTCGGCGTTCGTCGCGGTCGTGCCGAGATCGTGTGCAAATCGTACGCATGCTCGATATTACTCTATCGTGTTCACGGGAGACTATAAAACTACACCTCTGTCTCTCTCTGTCCCTTCTTGCCTTAACAACCCGCCGTCGTTCGTGCATAGAGAACGTTTCAGAGTCGGACGAAGAGCAAGAAGAAGGATACGAATAAGAGCGGAGAGAACCGTCACGGACCTGCGTGAGTGCTCGCGGCGTCGCCGTACATGCACCGCTTCGTGTCGGTTATCGAATATATATATCCTCGTGGCCGATTTTTGTGTATCAGCCGCTGCTACGTTTGTTGGTCTTCGATGCACGAAGTCCGCGCCCCCGACGTCGTCTTAAATGAATATTATTTTGGCGAGACTAAGAGAAAGCAAAAATAATGGGAACTCTGTCGAGAGAGGAGAGAAGAGAGAACCAAGATTTATTAAGACCTAAACTTGGTGGCGTACGAAACTTTGCCGTACAACAACCGTCTTCATCTCAAGATGTTTTACTCGTACAGCCCCAG
>CAUVYS010000097.1:10000-17500 GCA_963556215.1 Bombus vestalis
GTATGCATATTTATGCATAAAACGCAATAATAGGACGTAATACGTCGGGATTAAACGTTTATTTCGTTCCCGAAAAGTTGCGAAAAAATCGTGAAGCGACACGACCGGGACGTTGGAACTTAGAAAAATTTCGGAGCGGTACGGTGGGACTTAGAAAAAATCCGGGTCGAAAAGTTTTTTCGAGTTATTTCGTTAAAAAGCGCTACGAGGTATGCATATTTATGCATAAAACGCAATAATAGGACGTAATACGTCGGGATTAAACGTTTATTTCGTTCCCGAAAAGTTGCGAAAAAATCGTGAAGCGACACGACCGGGACGTTGGAACTTAGAAAAATTTCGGAGCGGTACGGTGGGACTTAGAAAAATTCCGGGTCGAAAAGTTTTTTCGAGTTATTTCGTTAAAAAGCGCTACGAGGTATGCATATTTTTGCATAAATCGCAATAATAAGACGTAATACGTCGGGATTAAACGTTTATTTTGTCCCTGGAAAGTTATAAAAAAATGGACCGATACGACCGGGACGTTGGAACTTAGAAAAATTTCGGAGCGGTACGGTGGGACTTAGAAAAAATCCGGGTCGAAAAGTTTTTTCGAGTTATTTCGTTAAAAAGCGCTACGAGGTATGCATATTTATGCATAAAACGCAATAATAGGACGTAATACGTCGGGATTAAACGTTTATTTCGTTCCCGAAAAGTTGCGAAAAAATCGTGAAGCGACACGACCGGGACGTTGGAACTTAGAAAAATTTCGGAGCGGTACGGTGGGACTTAGAAAAAATCCGGGTCGAAAAGTTTTTTCGAGTTATTTCGTTAAAAAGCGCTACGATGTATGCATATTTATGCATAAAACGCAATAATAGGACGTAATACGTCGGGATTAAACGTTTATTTCGTTCCCGAAAAGTTGCGAAAAAATCGTGAAGCGACACGACCGGGACGTTGGAACTTAGAAAAATTTCGGAGCGGTACGGTGGGACTTAGAAAAATTCCGGGTCGAAAAGTTTTTTCGAGTTATTTCGTTAAAAAGCGCTACGAGGTATGCATATTTTTGCATAAATCGCAATAATAAGACGTAATACGTCGGGATTAAACGTTTATTTTGTCCCTGGAAAGTTATAAAAAAATGGACCGATACGACCGGGACGTTGGAACTTAGAAAAATTTCGGAGCGGTACGGTGGGACTTAGAAAAAATCCGGGTCGAAAAGTTTTTTCGAGTTATTTCGTTAAAAAGCGCTACGAGGTATGCATATTTATGCATAAAACGCAATAATAGGACGTAATACGTCGGGATTAAACGTTTATTTCGTTCCCGAAAAGTTGCGAAAAAATCGTGAAGCGACACGACCGGGACGTTGGAACTTTGAAAAATTTCGGAGCGGTACGGTGGGACTTAGAAAAAATCCGGGTCGAAAAGTTTTTTCGAGTTATTTCGTTAAAAAGCGCTACGAGGTATGCATATTTATGCATAAAACGCAATAATAGGACGTAATACGTCGGGATTAAACGTTTATTTCGTTCCCGAAAAGTTGCGAAAAAATCGTGAAGCGACACGACCGGGACGTTGGAACTTAGAAAAATTTCGGAGCGGTACGGTGGGACTTAGAAAAATTCCGGGTCGAAAAGTTTTTTCGAGTTATTTCGTTAAAAAGCGCTACGAGGTATGCATATTTTTGCATAAATCGCAATAATAAGACGTAATACGTCGGGATTAAACGTTTATTTTGTCCCTGGAAAGTTATAAAAAAATGGACCGATACGACCGGGACGTTGGAACTTAGAAAAATTTCGGAGCGGTACGGTGGGACTTAGAAAAAATCCGGGTCGAAAAGTTTTTTCGAGTTATTTCGTTAAAAAGCGCTACGAGGTATGCATATTTATGCATAAAACGCAATAATAGGACGTAATACGTCGGGATTAAACGTTTATTTCGTTCACGAAAAGTTGCGAAAAAATCGTGAAGCGACACGACCGGGACGTTGGAACTTAGAAAAATTTCGGAGCGGTACGGTGGGACTTAGAAAAATTCCGGGTCGAAAAGTTTTTTCGATTTATTTCGTTAAAAAGCGTTACGAGGTGTGGATATTTTTGCATAAATCGCAATAATAAGACGTAATACGTCGGGATTAAACGTTTATTTTGTCCCTGGAAAGTTATAAAAAAATGGACCGATACGACCGGGACGTTGGAACTTAGAAAAATTTCGGAGCGGTACGATGGGACTTAGAAAAATTTCGACCGGTGCGAGCGACCGAAAAGATTTTTTCGAATTATTTCGTTAAAAAGCGTTATAAGGTATGAATATTTTTACAGAAATAGTTATATCTCTATTAAATACAACTGGATTAAACGTTTTTTTTGAATTTTTTAAAAAATTAGTGTTCGGCGAACTGACACGACTGGGATATTTGTATAATTTTTTCGTTAATTAATGTTGTAAGGTATATATTTTTTTGCATATTTCTCTTTCTTTTAATGTATTCTAATTGATTAATAACGTGTGTTTTGTCTGTATTGTTTAAAAATGGTCGTTTACTGATGAAATTTTTATATTAAAAAAAAAATTTAATTTTTTGCTAAAAATGTATTTAAAATATGTTTTTAACGCGTCTGGTAAAATATTTCGACGATTGGATGTTTTATATGGTACTTTTATTCTTGTAGCCTGTCGAGCGTTCCAGCGACTAAGTTCCAGCGTCCCTTCCGAACGGTACGTTGCTACGGAGGTTTTGCATCATAAGCGCGCGGCCGCTAGCCCGGCCGGCGCCGGCGTTCCGGCTGGCGCTTTCGTATCTATAAGAGAGACGTCGAGCCGGACGGTTCGGACGGAGCAGCGTTGAGCGCGTGGCTATTCTACGGCCTCGGTTGAGAATTCAGTCACCGCTCCTCGAGTCTTAGTGAATTTTTACTATTTCTCGACTGTTCCTCCGTTCTTCGTACTGGTTTTTTCTCTACACTGCTGCGCCGCGGGTCGCTGTCCTGGACGTAATGACCAGATATCGTGGCAAGGTTCCCCTTAGTCGGGAAGCTGGTGACCTGTGTGCACGTTCTAACTTTAAAGTTAGTGCGTGTGTGCTTGTACTAACAGAGTATCGATTTTTGCGGGGTCATCTGCGGATAGTATTCTAAGGATTAAGCTATCGCAGCAGATTTAACCCTTGGCTGTAGAGTGCGCTACCCTTTATAAGAGTAGCGCGTCTCTACAAGGGTGTTAACGATTTTTGAGATTGTATAATAAGAGAAGAATATTCTTACGGTATGTGCATTCGTGCCTTACCGTTAAGATGTTCTAAGCGAGCAGAAATACAAATTACTACAGGAATAATCTTGTGAAGTACGATTTTATCGATGATGATGGTGGTGATGGTGATGATGATGATGATGATGAGGAGGAGGAGAAAGAAAGAGTGGCGTTTGATGTTACGGTATATGGGTGTCAAACGACCACTAGATATATATATATACATATTATAAATGAAAAGTCTCGTCGTACGGTGTTTTACGTCGCACCTACGACACGGAGAACTTTTAAAAAGTAAAAATCTTATATGAATAAAGATCCCTGGTTGATCCTGCCAGTAGTCATATGCTTGTCTCAAAGATTAAGCCATGCATGTCTCAGTACATGCCGCATTAAGGTGAAACCGCGAATGGCTCATTAAATCAGTTATGGTTTCTTAGATCATACCTACATTTACTTGGATAACTGTGGTAATTCTAGAGCTAATACATGCAAACAGATTCCGACCAGAGATGGTAGGAATGCTTTTATTAGATCAAAACCAATCGGTGGCGGATGGCTCGTCTGTCCGTCCATCGTTTGTTTTGGTGACTCTGAATAACTTTGTGCTGATCGCATGGTCATCTAGCACCGGCGACGCATCTTTCAAATGTCTGCCTTATCAACTGTCGATGGTAGGTTCTGCGCCTACCATGGTTGTAACGGGTAACGGGGAATCAGGGTTCGATTCCGGAGAGGGAGCCTGAGAAACAGCTACCACATCCAAGGAAGGCAGCAGGCGCGCAAATTACCCACTCCCGGCACGGGGAGGTAGTGACGAAAAATAACGATACGGGACTCATCCGAGGCCCCGTAATCGGAATGAGTACACTTTAAATCCTTTAACGAGGACCAATTGGAGGGCAAGTCTGGTGCCAGCAGCCGCGGTAATTCCAGCTCCAATAGCGTATATTAAAGTTGTTGCGGTTAAAAAGCTCGTAGTTGAATCTGTGTGTCACAGTGTCGGTTCACCGCTCGCGGTGTTTAACTGGCATTATGTGGTACGTCCTATCGGTGGGCTTAGCTCCTCGCGGGCGGTCCAACTAATATCCCATCGCGGTGCTCTTCACTGAGTGTCGAGGTGGGCCGATACGTTTACTTTGAACAAATTAGAGTGCTTAAAGCAGGCTACCTTCGCCTGAATACTGTGTGCATGGAATAATGGAATAGGACCTCGGTTCTATTTTGTTGGTTTTCGGAGCCCCGAGGTAATGATTAATAGGGACAGATGGGGGCATTCGTATTGCGACGTTAGAGGTGAAATTCTTGGATCGTCGCAAGACGGACAGAAGCGAAAGCATTTGCCAAAAATGTTTTCATTAATCAAGAACGAAAGTTAGAGGTTCGAAGGCGATCAGATACCGCCCTAGTTCTAACCATAAACGATGCCAGCCAGCGATCCGCCGAAGTTCCTCCGATGACTCGGCGGGCAGCTTCCGGGAAACCAAAGCTTTTGGGTTCCGGGGGAAGTATGGTTGCAAAGCTGAAACTTAAAGGAATTGACGGAAGGGCACCACCAGGAGTGGAGCCTGCGGCTTAATTTGACTCAACACGGGAAACCTCACCAGGCCCGGACACCGGAAGGATTGACAGATTGATAGCTCTTTCTTGATTCGGTGGGTGGTGGTGCATGGCCGTTCTTAGTTGGTGGAGCGATTTGTCTGGTTAATTCCGATAACGAACGAGACTCTAGCCTGCTAAATAGACGTAACTTATGGTATCTCGAAGGCCCCCGGCTTCGGTCGGTGGGTTTTTACTACCAACGTACAAACAAATCTTCTTAGAGGAACAGGCGGCTTCTAGCCGCACGAGATTGAGCAATAACAGGTCTGTGATGCCCTTAGATGTTCTGGGCCGCACGCGCGCTACACTGAAGGAATCAGCGTGTTTTCCCTGGCCGAAAGGCCCGGGTAACCCGCTGAACCTCCTTCGTGCTAGGGATTGGGGCTTGCAATTATTCCCCATGAACGAGGAATTCCCAGTAAGCGCGAGTCATAAGCTCGCGTTGATTACGTCCCTGCCCTTTGTACACACCGCCCGTCGCTACTACCGATTGAATGATTTAGTGAGGTCTTCGGACTGGTGCGCGGCCAATGTGATAAGCATTGCCGATGTTACCGGGAAGATGACCAAACTTGATCATTTAGAGGAAGTAAAAGTCGTAACAAGGTTTCCGTAGGTGAACCTGCGGAAGGATCATTAACGAATCACACAAACAAAAAGAATTTGACTTGAACACATATATAAATAATAATAATATCGTCGGTAAGGAGCCGTACTCCTCCTATACCGACGAATCAAAGTATATACGACGTATTAACAAGCTATATACTTTAACAAACGAACTTTGCGACACGGAGTATTCTGGCTTGCCTCCGTTGTCAACAATAATTACAATAAGGAGGAGACAGACCCTCCAGCTACGAAACTATACGAAGAGAAGGTGGCACACTCTCTCGATCATCGGGATGAAGAGATTCACATATAAATATATATATATACACTAATGAAAATTCGAGGCGCTTGCGTGAGGTCGTACACAGAAAGACCCGCCGTCTTCGAATAATGAATGAATGAATGAATGAATAATAATAATATTATAAGAATAAGGGAACCAAGCTAAGCAAAGAATGAAACTAAAAATTACAGTGGAAACCACGTGTGAAGAGAGAAATGCAATCGAGGCGCCTGCGTGTGGTCGTACACAGAAAGACCCGCCGTCACGATCTCGTATTTCGACTTTGCATCGTGGAAACCCTACCAAACGAATAATAACGAAAAAAAATCTCTAAAGTGCCTCGTGTCGGAGAGACCGTGTTCTCACCTACCCTCTTCTATATTTCGTGGTCTGTGTTGCGTTAGCTCTCCTCCTAGCAACGGGACATATCGAAGACTCCTCTTTGGGATCGAACGAAGCGTCTATAAAGAGTCGACGGGAGCGAAAGAACGAGTAGCGAGCCGCGCAGAGAGAAAGGATACCGAACGTACATCTTCGAAGGTTCTCTTCGAAGATCCATGGATACCTGATCTGCGTCGACCGCTCTCTCGTCTCTTTCCAAACTCTCGTCGTTCCTCTAAACGTGCTTCCTACCCATAGGGCGTGTGCTCTTCGTGTGTCGTACGATGTTCGAAGTAACCAAACCACGTGTAACTTGCTCGTGGATATCATCGGGTAACCTAGAACGAAAACGCATTGCGTGGACGTGTTGGCCCGCTACGATACGCGCGATGGTCGACGACGATTCGTAACTAGTCTGGCCGAAGTTGGTTCAGAGGGGACCGCCGGCTGTCTATCCTCGATGTCGTGAGTCGGACACCCGTACCGTCGTTAGAGTTTCTTCAAACTCTGCTTCTGGATATTGGGAAGAAGACCGCTCGAGGACGACGGCCGTGCTGCGTCCCATCGAATTTTTTTTTTACACACTACCTGAACCGACCGAAGTTTCGTCTAGTTCGTCGTGGTCGTCGTCTAAATCATCGTCCCGTTCAGAGGGGACCGGTTGTCTATCCTCGTTGTCGTGAGTCGGACACCCGTACCGTCGTTAGAGTTTTTCAAACTCTGCTTCTGGATATTGGGAAGAAAGACCGCGCGAGGTGGATGACTGCGAGTCCCATCGAATTTTTTTTTTTATTTAAACTCGCACACACCACCTGAACGGAGATGTGTTCTCTTTCGTCGATTTTTCGGGCTTTAGTCGTCGTGTGGTCGCCATCCGTTCGGAGGGGACCGCCGGCTGTCTATCCTCGATGTCGTGTGTCGGACAACCCGTGCCGTCGCTATAGTTTTTCAAACTTTGCTTCTGGACATTGGGAAGAAAGACCGCTCGAGGTAGACTGCCGCGCGCGTGTCCCATCGAATCTTTATCACCCGAACGATTGAGACGCGCACCACACCCGCTTTTGCTTCGAATAATTGGACGAGAGAAAAAGGAATACATTATACGTCGTCGTATATCATGGGCTAGCCACCGTGCGTATTTCTTCGCGAGATCGTGTGCTGTACAGAGGATTCAGAATCGGGTGTATATCCCCGTCGTTTCCTGACGAACGGAGCTTCGATCTCGATGGTTGTTATATATATCATAATGCACTTTACGCCCGATCGGCGGACGCGTGTATCTTCGCGCGTTCGTCGGACTTCGCTTTCGAACATATTTTCGTGTCGTCAATCATATGGCGACTTCTGCGCATCCGATTCCCGTTGGTCGGACGTGT
>CAUVYS010000097.1:25000-30000 GCA_963556215.1 Bombus vestalis
CTTTCTCGGAGTTATTTCGTTAAAAAGCACTACGACGTACACGCATTATAACGTAAATCGTCACAGTTCGACGTACCACGGTCGAACGTGACGATTTTTTTTATTTTTTTTAAGTTATAGTAACCGCCGGACCGATGCGACTGGAACGTTGGAACTTAGAAAAATTTCGGAGCGGTACGAAAGGAGCGGACGTTCCTTTCGTATTATTTCCTGAAAAAGCGTTATAACGCATTGATATTTTAACGTAAATCGTTACTGTTCGACGTATAACGGTCGAACGTGACGATTTTTTTATTTTTTTTTTAGTTATAGTAACCGCCGGACCGATGCGACTGGAACGTTGGAACTTAGAAAAATTTCGCACCGCTACGAAAGGAGCGGACGTTCCTTTCGAATTATTTCCTGAAAAAGCGTTATAACGCATTGATATTTTAACGTAAATCGTTACTGTTCGACGTATAACGGTCGAACGTGACGATTTTTTTATTTTTTTTTAAGTTATAGTAACCGCCGGACCGATGCGACTGGGACGTTGGAACTTAGAAAAATTTCGCACCGCTACGAAAGGAGCGGACGTTCCTTTCGTATTATTTCCTGAAAAAGCGTTATAACGCATTGATATTTTAACGTAAATCGTTACTGTTCGACGTATAACGGTCGAACGTGACGATTTTTTTATTTTTTTTTAAGTTATAGTAACCGCCGGACCGATGCGACTGGGACGTTGGAACTTAGAAAAATTTCGCACCGCTACGAAAGGAGCGGACGTTCCTTTCGTATTATTTCCTGAAAAAGCGTTATAACGCATTGATATTTTAACGTAAATCGTTACTGTTCGACGTATAACGGTCGAACGTGACGATTTTTTTATTTTTTTTTAAGTTATAGTAACCGCCGGACCGATGCGACCGGGAGGTTGGAACTTAGAAAAATTTCGAAGCGGTACGGTGGGACTTAGAAAAAATCCGGGTCGAAAAGTTTTTTCGAGTTATTTCGTTAAAAAGCGCTACGAGGTATGCATATTTATGCATAAAACGCAATAATAGGACGTAATACGTCGGGATTAAACGTTTATTTCGTTCCCGAAAAGTTGCGAAAAAATCGTGAAGCGACACGACCGGGACGTTGGAACTTAGAAAAATTTCGGAGCGGTACGGTGGGACTTAGAAAAAATCCGGGTCGAAAAGTTTTTTCGAGTTATTTCGTTAAAAAGCGCTACGAGGTATGCATATTTATGCATAAAACGCAATAATAGGACGTAATACGTCGGGATTAAACGTTTATTTCGTTCCCGAAAAGTTGCGAAAAAATCGTGAAGCGACACGACCGGGACGTTGGAACTTAGAAAAATTTCGGAGCGGTACGGTGGGACTTAGAAAAATTCCGGGTCGAAAAGTTTTTTCGAGTTATTTCGTTAAAAAGCGCTACGAGGTATGCATATTTTTGCATAAATCGCAATAATAAGACGTAATACGTCGGGATTAAACGTTTATTTTGTCCCTGGAAAGTTATAAAAAAATGGACCGATACGACCGGGACGTTGGAACTTAGAAAAATTTCGGAGCGGTACGGTGGGACTTAGAAAAAATCCGGGTCGAAAAGTTTTTTCGAGTTATTTCGTTAAAAAGCGCTACGAGGTATGCATATTTATGCATAAAACGCAATAATAGGACGTAATACGTCGGGATTAAACGTTTATTTCGTTCCCGAAAAGTTGCGAAAAAATCGTGAAGCGACACGACCGGGACGTTGGAACTTAGAAAAATTTCGGAGCGGTACGGTGGGACTTAGAAAAAATCCGGGTCGAAAAGTTTTTTCGAGTTATTTCGTTAAAAAGCGCTACGAGGTATGCATATTTATGCATAAAACGCAATAATAGGACGTAATACGTCGGGATTAAACGTTTATTTCGTTCCCGAAAAGTTGCGAAAAAATCGTGAAGCGACACGACCGGGACGTTGGAACTTAGAAAAATTTCGGAGCGGTACGGTGGGACTTAGAAAAATTCCGGGTCGAAAAGTTTTTTCGAGTTATTTCGTTAAAAAGCGCTACGAGGTATGCATATTTTTGCATAAATCGCAATAATAAGACGTAATACGTCGGGATTAAACGTTTATTTTGTCCCTGGAAAGTTATAAAAAAATGGACCGATACGACCGGGACGTTGGAACTTAGAAAAATTTCGGAGCGGTACGGTGGGACTTAGAAAAAATCCGGGTCGAAAAGTTTTTTCGAGTTATTTCGTTAAAAAGCGCTACGAGGTATGCATATTTATGCATAAAACGCAATAATAGGACGTAATACGTCGGGATTAAACGTTTATTTCGTTCCCGAAAAGTTGCGAAAAAATCGTGAAGCGACACGACCGGGACGTTGGAACTTTGAAAAATTTCGGAGCGGTACGGTGGGACTTAGAAAAAATCCGGGTCGAAAAGTTTTTTCGAGTTATTTCGTTAAAAAGCGCTACGAGGTATGCATATTTATGCATAAAACGCAATAATAGGACGTAATACGTCGGGATTAAACGTTTATTTCGTTCCCGAAAAGTTGCGAAAAAATCGTGAAGCGACACGACCGGGACGTTGGAACTTAGAAAAATTTCGGAGCGGTACGGTGGGACTTAGAAAAATTCCGGGTCGAAAAGTTTTTTCGAGTTATTTCGTTAAAAAGCGCTACGAGGTATGCATATTTTTGCATAAATCGCAATAATAAGACGTAATACGTCGGGATTAAACGTTTATTTTGTCCCTGGAAAGTTATAAAAAAATGGACCGATACGACCGGGACGTTGGAACTTAGAAAAATTTCGGAGCGGTACGGTGGGACTTAGAAAAAATCCGGGTCGAAAAGTTTTTTCGAGTTATTTCGTTAAAAAGCGCTACGAGGTATGCATATTTATGCATAAAACGCAATAATAGGACGTAATACGTCGGGATTAAACGTTTATTTCGTTCACGAAAAGTTGCGAAAAAATCGTGAAGCGACACGACCGGGACGTTGGAACTTAGAAAAATTTCGGAGCGGTACGGTGGGACTTAGAAAAATTCCGGGTCGAAAAGTTTTTTCGATTTATTTCGTTAAAAAGCGTTACGAGGTGTGGATATTTTTGCATAAATCGCAATAATAAGACGTAATACGTCGGGATTAAACGTTTATTTTGTCCCTGGAAAGTTATAAAAAAATGGACCGATACGACCGGGACGTTGGAACTTAGAAAAATTTCGGAGCGGTACGGTGGGACTTAGAAAAAATCCGGGTCGAAAAGTTTTTTCGAGTTATTTCGTTAAAAAGCGCTACGAGGTATGCATATTTATGCATAAAACGCAATAATAGGACGTAATACGTCGGGATTAAACGTTTATTTCGTTCCCGAAAAGTTGCGAAAAAATCGTGAAGCGACACGACCGGGACGTTGGAACTTAGAAAAATTTCGGAGCGGTACGGTGGGACTTAGAAAAAATCCGGGTCGAAAAGTTTTTTCGAGTTATTTCGTTAAAAAGCGCTACGAGGTATGCATATTTATGCATAAAACGCAATAATAGGACGTAATACGTCGGGATTAAACGTTTATTTCGTTCCCGAAAAGTTGCGAAAAAATCGTGAAGCGACACGACCGGGACGTTGGAACTTAGAAAAATTTCGGAGCGGTACGGTGGGACTTAGAAAAATTCCGGGTCGAAAAGTTTTTTCGAGTTATTTCGTTAAAAAGCGCTACGAGGTATGCATATTTTTGCATAAATCGCAATAATAAGACGTAATACGTCGGGATTAAACGTTTATTTTGTCCCTGGAAAGTTATAAAAAAATGGACCGATACGACCGGGACGTTGGAACTTAGAAAAATTTCGGAGCGGTACGGTGGGACTTAGAAAAAATCCGGGTCGAAAAGTTTTTTCGAGTTATTTCGTTAAAAAGCGCTACGAGGTATGCATATTTATGCATAAAACGCAATAATAGGACGTAATACGTCGGGATTAAACGTTTATTTCGTTCCCGAAAAGTTGCGAAAAAATCGTGAAGCGACACGACCGGGACGTTGGAACTTTGAAAAATTTCGGAGCGGTACGGTGGGACTTAGAAAAAATCCGGGTCGAAAAGTTTTTTCGAGTTATTTCGTTAAAAAGCGCTACGAGGTATGCATATTTATGCATAAAACGCAATAATAGGACGTAATACGTCGGGATTAAACGTTTATTTCGTTCCCGAAAAGTTGCGAAAAAATCGTGAAGCGACACGACCGGGACGTTGGAACTTAGAAAAATTTCGGAGCGGTACGGTGGGACTTAGAAAAATTCCGGGTCGAAAAGTTTTTTCGAGTTATTTCGTTAAAAAGCGCTACGAGGTATGCATATTTTTGCATAAATCGCAATAATAAGACGTAATACGTCGGGATTAAACGTTTATTTTGTCCCTGGAAAGTTATAAAAAAATGGACCGATACGACCGGGACGTTGGAACTTAGAAAAATTTCGGAGCGGTACGGTGGGACTTAGAAAAAATCCGGGTCGAAAAGTTTTTTCGAGTTATTTCGTTAAAAAGCGCTACGAGGTATGCATATTTATGCATAAAACGCAATAATAGGACGTAATACGTCGGGATTAAACGTTTATTTCGTTCCCGAAAAGTTGCGAAAAAATCGTGAAGCGACACGACCGGGACGTTGGAACTTAGAAAAATTTCGGAGCGGTACGGTGGGACTTAGAAAAAATCCGGGTCGAAAAGTTTTTTCGAGTTATTTCGTTAAAAAGCGCTACGAGGTATGCATATTTATGCATAAAACGCAATAATAGGACGTAATACGTCGGGATTAAACGTTTATTTCGTTCCCGAAAAGTTGCGAAAAAATCGTGAAGCGACACGACCGGGACGTTGGAACTTAGAAAAATTTCGGAGCGGTACGGTGGGACTTAGAAAAATTCCGGGTCGAAAAGTTTTTTCGAGTTATTTCGTTAAAAAGCGCTACGAGGTATGCATATTTTTGCATAAATCGCAATAATAAG
>CAUVYS010000097.1:35000-37386 GCA_963556215.1 Bombus vestalis
TTTACACACTACCTGAACCGACCGAAGTTTCGTCTAGTTCGTCGTGGTCGTCGTCTAAATCATCGTCCCGTTCAGAGGGGACCGGTTGTCTATCCTCGTTGTCGTGAGTCGGACACCCGTACCGTCGTTAGAGTTTTTCAAACTCTGCTTCTGGATATTGGGAAGAAAGACCGCGCGAGGTGGATGACTGCGAGTCCCATCGAATTTTTTTTTTTATTTAAACTCGCACACACCACCTGAACGGAGATGTGTTCTCTTTCGTCGATTTTTCGGGCTTTAGTCGTCGTGTGGTCGCCATCCGTTCGGAGGGGACCGCCGGCTGTCTATCCTCGATGTCGTGTGTCGGACAACCCGTGCCGTCGCTATAGTTTTTCAAACTTTGCTTCTGGACATTGGGAAGAAAGACCGCTCGAGGTAGACTGCCGCGCGCGTGTCCCATCGAATCTTTATCACCCGAACGATTGAGACGCGCACCACACCCGCTTTTGCTTCGAATAATTGGACGAGAGAAAAAGGAATACATTATACGTCGTCGTATATCATGGGCTAGCCACCGTGCGTATTTCTTCGCGAGATCGTGTGCTGTACAGAGGATTCAGAATCGGGTGTATATCCCCGTCGTTTCCTGACGAACGGAGCTTCGATCTCGATGGTTGTTATATAATCATAATGCACTTTACGCCCGATCGGCGGACGCGTGTATCTTCGCGCGTTCGTCGGACTTCGCTTTCGAACATATTTTCGTGTCGTCAATCATATGGCGACTTCTGCGCATCCGATTCCCGTTGGTCGGACGTGTCGGATATCGGCTTCTTTCGAACCGAGAATATACGAGTACAAAAGAGAGTACATGAGTATAAAAACAAATACATAAACGATTACCCTGAACGGTGGATCACTTGGCTCGTGGGTCGATGAAGAACGCAGCTAATTGCGCGTCAACGTGTGAACTGCAGGACACATGAACATCGACATTTCGAACGCACATTGCGGTCCACGGATACAATTCCTGGACCACGCCTGGCTGAGGGTTGCTCACGTAAACCTAAGACTGCTTGCGTTGCGTATCGTTGCCTCTCTATCTGTCTCTCTCTGTCCCTTCTTGCCTCGTCAACAGCCCGCCGTCGTTCGTACATAGAACGTTTCCGAGTCGGAGGACGAGCGCCAAGAAAAGGATACGAATAAGAGCGGAAGAGGGCTCGTACGCGACGTACGAGCGATTGTTGGACGCTCGTCGGCGTTCGTCGCGGTCGTGCCGAGATCGTGTGCAAATCGTACGCATGCTCGATATTACTCTATCGTGTTCACGGGAGACTATAAAACTACACCTCTGTCTCTCTCTGTCCCTTCTTGCCTTAACAACCCGCCGTCGTTCGTGCATAGAGAACGTTTCAGAGTCGGACGAAGAGCAAGAAGAAGGATACGAATAAGAGCGGAGAGAACCGTCACGGACCTGCGTGAGTGCTCGCGGCGTCGCCGTACATGCACCGCTTCGTGTCGGTTATCGAATATATATATCCTCGTGGCCGATTTTTGTGTATCAGCCGCTGCTACGTTTGTTGGTCTTCGATGCACGAAGTCCGCGCCCCCGACGTCGTCTTAAATGAATATTATTTTGGCGAGACTAAGAGAAAGCAAAAATAATGGGAACTCTGTCGAGAGAGGAGAGAAGAGAGAACCAAGATTTATTAAGACCTAAACTTGGTGGCGTACGAAACTTTGCCGTACAACAACCGTCTTCATCTCAAGATGTTTTACTCGTACAGCCCCAGGGATCGAATGCCCACTCCGTCTATTCGTGCAGAGTGGAATCTCTGCACGCGAGGCGATTGACGATAACAACGAGGACCGTCACATCGGACGGGTCGTCGTTGCGTTTTTCATCCTCTGTGCTTTATGTGCCCGAAAGAAAAAAGCCGTAGATCCGGGAACGCACACGAGATTTCTTCGAACGCTGATGACTTAGGGACATGATCCCCAGCGTTGCGCGGAGATCGGAGAGTACGCGTACTTGTATCGGGACGAAAATTCCCCGTCGTCGCGTATCTCTCTGCCCGCGCGCCTGGCCCAAAGCCACGTTCGTCGGAAATCGATACAATACAAAGCGTGTGCGTGTCTAGCGTGTGTCTATGATCGGCTATACGGATGACATACAAGCTCATGGTGTTGCGCAGCGTTTCTGTACCCGATGGAAGATGTGCATGAGAGTCCGTTACGAAGTTGTTGGATGGTCGTCGTCGTCGTCGTCGTCGTGCCAGAGAGACAATCGCTAATATCGCACGAAGAGATCGTGGAAGAGGAAGAGAACGATCCCCTTTGGCGAGGCTCGAGAAAGAAAACTCGATTAGAGAGAAGACGAGGTATACACGCGCGTACGTTGTCGTAC
>CAUVYS010000098.1:0-24503 GCA_963556215.1 Bombus vestalis
AAACAAGCCCAGCGGCCCGCAAACGCAGCGTTTCCTCGATTTTGACAGTATTTTCTTTCCCGTTGGAGATATTCCGACGTTAAAACGCTGATTTTACTGCAATTCACACGTCGAACGTAATGCACACCACGTTTAGCGTCGAAACAAGCCCAGCGGCCCGCAAAACGCAGCGCTTCCTCGATTTTGACAGTATTTTCTTTCCCGTTGGAGATATTTCGACGTTAAAACGCTGATTTTAATGCAATTCACACGTCAAACGTAATGCACATCACGTTTAGCATCGAAACAAGCCCAGCGGCCCGCAAAACGCAGCGTTTCCTCGATTTTGACAGTATTTTCTTTCCCGTTGGAGATATTTCGACGTTAAAACGCTGCTTCTATTGCATTTCACTCGTCGAACGTAATGCACACCACGTTTAGCATCGAAACAAGCCCAGCGGCCCGCAAAACGCAGCCTTTCGCCGATTTTGACAGTATTTTCTTTCCCGTTGGAGATATTTCGACGTTAAATCTCTGATTTTATTGCATTTCACGTGTCGAACGTAATGCACACCACGTTTAGCATCGAAACAAGCCCAGCGGCCCGCAAAACGCAGCCTTTCGCCGATTTTGACAGTATTTTCTTTCCCGTTGGAGATATTTCGACGTTAAAACGCTGATTTTACTGCATTTCACACGTCGAACGTAATGCACACCACGTTTAGCATCGAAACAGGCCCAGCGGCCCGCAAAACGCAGCCTTTCGCCGATTTTGACAGTATTTTCTTTCCCGTTGGAGATATTTCGACGTTAAAACGCTGATTTTGCTGCATTTCACACGTCGAACGTAGTGCACACCACGTTTAGCATCGAATCAAGCCCAGCGGCCCGCAAAACGCAGCCTTTCGCCGATTTTGACATTATTTTCTTTCCCGTTGGAGATATTTCGACGTTAAAACGCTGATTTTATTGCATTTCACACGTCGAACGTAATGCACACCACGTTTAGCGTCGAAACAAGCCCAGCGGCCCGCAAAACGCAGCGTTTCCTCGATTTTGACAGTATTTTCTTTCCCGTTGGAGATATTTCGACGTTAAAACGCTGATTTTACTGCATTTCACACGTCGAACGTAATGCACACCACGTTTAGCATTGAAACAAGCCCAGCGGCCCGCAAAACGCAGCCTTTCGCCGATTTTGACAGTATTTTCTTTCCCGTTAGAGATATTTCGACGTTAAAACGCTGATTTTACTGCATTTCACACGTCGAACGTGATGCACACCACGTTTAGCATCGATACAAGCACAGCGGACGGCAAAACGCAGCCTTCCACCGATTTTGACAGTATTTTCTTTTCCGTTGGAGATATTTCGACGTTAAAACGCTGATTTTACTGCAGTTCACACGTCGAACGTAATGCACACCACGTTTAGCATCGAAACAAGCCCAGCGGCCTGCAAAACGCAGCGTTTCCTCGATTTTGACAGTATTTTCTTTCCCGTTGGAGATATTCCGACGTTAAAACGCTGATTTTACTGCAATTCAATCGTCGAACGTAATGCACACCACGTTTAGCGTCGAAACAAGCCCAGCGGCCCGCAAAACGCAGCGTTTCCTCGATTTTGACAGTATTTTCTTTCCCGTTGGAGATATTTCGACGTTAAAACGCTGATTTTACTGCATTTCACACGTCGAACGTAATGCACACCACGTTTAGCATTGAAACAAGCCCAGCGGCCCGCAAAACGCAGCCTTTCGCCGATTTTGACAGTATTTTCTTTCCCGTTGGAGATATTTCGACGTTAAAACGCTGATTTTGCTGCATTTCACACGTCGAACGTAGTGCACACCACGTTTAGCATCGAATCAAGCCCAGCGGCCCGCAAAACGCAGCCTTTCGCCGATTTTGACATTATTTTCTTTCCCGTTGGAGATATTTCGACGTTAAAACGCTGATTTTATTGCATTTCACACGTCGAACGTAATGCACACCACGTTTAGCGTCGAAACAAGCCCAGCGGCCCGCAAAACGCAGCGTTTCCTCGATTTTGACAGTATTTTCTTTCCCGTTGGAGATATTCCGACGTTAAAACGCCGATTTTACTGCAATTCACACGTCGAACGTAATGCACACCACGTTTAGCGTCGAAACAAGCCCAGCGGCCCGCAAAACGCAGCGTTTCCTCGATTTTGACAGTATTTTCTTTCCCGTTGGAGATATTCCGACGTTAAAACGCTGATTTTACTGCAATTCACAAGTCGAACGTAATGCACACCACGTTTAGCATCGAAACAAGCCCAGCGGCCCGCAAAACGCAGCCTTTCGCCGATTTTGACATTATTTTCTTTCCCGTTGGAGATATTTCGACGTTAAAACGCTGATTTTACTGCATTTCACACGTCGAACGTAATGCACACCACGTTTAGCATTGAAACAAGCCCAGCGGCCCGCAAAACGCAGCCTTTCGCCGATTTTGACATTATTTTCTTTCCCGTTGGAGATATTTCGACGTTAAAACGCTGATTTTATTGCATTTCACACGTCGAACGTAATGCACACCACGTTTAGCGTCGAAACAAGCCCAGCGGCCCGCAAAACGCAGCGTTTCCTCGATTTTGACAGTATTTTCTTTCCCGTTGGAGATATTTCGACGTTAAAACGCTGCTTCTATTGCATTTCACACGTCGAACGTAATGCACACCATGTTTAGCATCGAAACAAGCCCAGCGGACGGCAAAACGCAGCCTTTCGCCGATTTTGACAGTATTTTCTTTCCCGTTGGAGATATTTCGACGTTAAAACGCTGATTTTACTGCATTTCACACGTCGAACGTAATGCACACCACGTTTAGCATCGAAACAAGCCCAGCGGCCCGCAAAACGCAGCGTTTCCTCGAATTTGACAGTATTTTCTTTCCCGTTGGAGATATTTCGACGTTAAAACGCTGCTTCTATTGCATTTCACACGTTGAACGTAATGCACACCACGTTTAGCATCGAAACAAGCCCAGCGGCCCGCAAAACGCAGCCTTTCGCCGATTTTGACAGTATTTTCTTTCCCGTTGGAGATATTTCGACGTTAAAACGCTGATTTTGCTGCATTTCACACGTCGAACGTAGTGCACACCACGTTTAGCATCGAATCAAGCCCAGCGGCCAGCAAAACGCAGCCTTTCGCCGATTTTGACATTATTTTCTTTCCCGTTGGAGATATTTCGACGTTAAAACGCTGATTTTACTGCATTTCACACGTCGAACGTAATGCACACCACGTTTAGCATTGAAACAAGCCCAGCGGCCCGCAAAACGCAGCCGTTCGCCGATTTTGACAGTATTTTCTTTCCCGTTGGAGATATTTCGACGTTAAAACGCTGATTTTACTGCAATTCACACGTCGAACGTAATGCACACCACGTTTAGCGTCGAAACAAGCCCAGCGGCCCGCAAAACGCAGCGTTTCCTCGATTTTGACAGTATTTTCTTTCCCGTTGGAGATATTCCGACGTTAAAACGCTGATTTTACTGCAATTCACACGTCGAACGTAATGCACACCACGTTTAGCGTCGAAACAAGCCCAGCGGCCCGCAAAACGCAGCGCTTCCTCGATTTTGACAGTATTTTCTTTCCCGTTGGAGATATTTCGACGTTAAAACGCTGCTTCTATTGCATTTCACTCGTCGAACGTAATGCACACCACGTTTAGCGTCGAAACAAGCCCAGCGGCCCGCAAAACGCAGCGTTTCCTCGATTTTGACAGTATTTTCTTTCCCGTTGGAGATATTCCGACGTTAAAACGCTGATTTTACTGCAATTCAATCGTCGAACGTAATGCACACCACGTTTAGCGTCGAAACAAGCCCAGCGGCCCGCAAAACGCAGCGTTTCCTCGATTTTGACAGTATTTTCTTTCCCGTTGGAGATATTCCGACGTTAAAACGCTGATTTTACTGCAATTCAATCGTCGAACGTAATGCACACCACGTTTAGCGTCGAAACAAGCCCAGCGGACGGCAAAACGCAGCCTTTCGCCGATTTTGACAGTATTTTCTTTCCCGTTGGAGATATTTCGACGTTAAAACGCTGATTTTACTGCATTTCACACGTCGAACGTAATGCACACCACGTTTAGCATCGAAACAAGCCCAGCGGCCCGCAAAACGCAGCGTTTCCTCGAATTTGACAGTATTTTCTTTCCCGTTGGAGATATTTCGACGTTAAAACGCTGCTTCTATTGCATTTCACACGTTGAACGTAATGCACACCACGTTTAGCATCGAAACAAGCCCAGCGGCCCGCAAAACGCAGCCTTTCGCCGATTTTGACAGTATTTTCTTTCCCGTTGGAGATATTTCGACGTTAAAACGCTGATTTTGCTGCATTTCACACGTCGAACGTAGTGCACACCACGTTTAGCATCGAATCAAGCCCAGCGGCCAGCAAAACGCAGCCTTTCGCCGATTTTGACATTATTTTCTTTCCCGTTGGAGATATTTCGACGTTAAAACGCTGATTTTACTGCATTTCACACGTCGAACGTAATGCACACCACGTTTAGCATTGAAACAAGCCCAGCGGCCCGCAAAACGCAGCCGTTCGCCGATTTTGACAGTATTTTCTTTCCCGTTGGAGATATTTCGACGTTAAAACGCTGATTTTACTGCAATTCACACGTCGAACGTAATGCACACCACGTTTAGCGTCGAAACAAGCCCAGCGGCCCGCAAAACGCAGCGTTTCCTCGATTTTGACAGTATTTTCTTTCCCGTTGGAGATATTCCGACGTTAAAACGCTGATTTTACTGCAATTCACACGTCGAACGTAATGCACACCACGTTTAGCGTCGAAACAAGCCCAGCGGCCCGCAAAACGCAGCGCTTCCTCGATTTTGACAGTATTTTCTTTCCCGTTGGAGATATTTCGACGTTAAAACGCTGATTTTAATGCAATTCACACGTCAAACGTAATGCACATCACGTTTAGCATCGAAACAAGCCCAGCGGCCCGCAAAACGCAGCGTTTCCTCGATTTTGACAGTATTTTCTTTCCCGTTGGAGATATTTCGACGTTAAAACGCTGCTTCTATTGCATTTCACTCGTCGAACGTAATGCACACCACGTTTAGCATCGAAACAAGCCCAGCGGCCCGCAAAACGCAGCCTTTCGCCGATTTTGACAGTATTTTCTTTCCCGTTGGAGATATTTCGACGTTAAATCTCTGATTTTATTGCATTTCACGTGTCGAACGTAATGCACACCACGTTTAGCATCGAAACAAGCCCAGCGGCCCGCAAAACGCAGCCGTTCGCCGATTTTGACAGTATTTTCTTTCCCGTTGGAGATATTTCGACGTTAAAACGCTGATTTTACTGCAATTCACACGTCGAACGTAATGCACACCACGTTTAGCGTCGAAACAAGCCCAGCGGCCCGCAAAACGCAGCGTTTCCTCGATTTTGACAGTATTTTCTTTCCCGTTGGAGATATTCCGACGTTAAAACGCTGATTTTACTGCAATTCACACGTCGAACGTAATGCACACCACGTTTAGCGTCGAAACAAGCCCAGCGGCCCGCAAAACGCAGCGCTTCCTCGATTTTGACAGTATTTTCTTTCCCGTTGGAGATATTTCGACGTTAAAACGCTGATTTTAATGCAATTCACACGTCAAACGTAATGCACATCACGTTTAGCATCGAAACAAGCCCAGCGGCCCGCAAAACGCAGCGTTTCCTCGATTTTGACAGTATTTTCTTTCCCGTTGGAGATATTTCGACGTTAAAACGCTGCTTCTATTGCATTTCACTCGTCGAACGTAATGCACACCACGTTTAGCATCGAAACAAGCCCAGCGGCCCGCAAAACGCAGCCTTTCGCCGATTTTGACAGTATTTTCTTTCCCGTTGGAGATATTTCGACGTTAAATCTCTGATTTTATTGCATTTCACGTGTCGAACGTAATGCACACCACGTTTAGCATCGAAACAAGCCCAGCGGCCCGCAAAACGCAGCCTTTCGCCGATTTTGACAGTATTTTCTTTCCCGTTGGAGATATTTCGACGTTAAAACGCTGATTTTACTGCATTTCACACGTCGAACGTAATGCACACCACGTTTAGCATCGAAACAGGCCCAGCGGCCCGCAAAACGCAGCCTTTCGCCGATTTTGACAGTATTTTCTTTCCCGTTGGAGATATTTCGACGTTAAAACGCTGATTTTGCTGCATTTCACACGTCGAACGTAGTGCACACCACGTTTAGCATCGAATCAAGCCCAGCGGCCCGCAAAACGCAGCCTTTCGCCGATTTTGACATTATTTTCTTTCCCGTTGGAGATATTTCGACGTTAAAACGCTGATTTTATTGCATTTCACACGTCGAACGTAATGCACACCACGTTTAGCGTCGAAACAAGCCCAGCGGCCCGCAAAACGCAGCGTTTCCTCGATTTTGACAGTATTTTCTTTCCCGTTGGAGATATTTCGACGTTAAAACGCTGATTTTACTGCATTTCACACGTCGAACGTAATGCACACCACGTTTAGCATTGAAACAAGCCCAGCGGCCCGCAAAACGCAGCCTTTCGCCGATTTTGACAGTATTTTCTTTCCCGTTAGAGATATTTCGACGTTAAAACGCTGATTTTACTGCATTTCACACGTCGAACGTGATGCACACCACGTTTAGCATCGATACAAGCACAGCGGACGGCAAAACGCAGCCTTCCACCGATTTTGACAGTATTTTCTTTTCCGTTGGAGATATTTCGACGTTAAAACGCTGATTTTACTGCAGTTCACACGTCGAACGTAATGCACACCACGTTTAGCATCGAAACAAGCCCAGCGGCCTGCAAAACGCAGCGTTTCCTCGATTTTGACAGTATTTTCTTTCCCGTTGGAGATATTCCGACGTTAAAACGCTGATTTTACTGCAATTCAATCGTCGAACGTAATGCACACCACGTTTAGCGTCGAAACAAGCCCAGCGGCCCGCAAAACGCAGCGTTTCCTCGATTTTGACAGTATTTTCTTTCCCGTTGGAGATATTTCGACGTTAAAACGCTGATTTTACTGCATTTCACACGTCGAACGTAATGCACACCACGTTTAGCATTGAAACAAGCCCAGCGGCCCGCAAAACGCAGCCTTTCGCCGATTTTGACAGTATTTTCTTTCCCGTTGGAGATATTTCGACGTTAAAACGCTGATTTTGCTGCATTTCACACGTCGAACGTAGTGCACACCACGTTTAGCATCGAATCAAGCCCAGCGGCCCGCAAAACGCAGCCTTTCGCCGATTTTGACATTATTTTCTTTCCCGTTGGAGATATTTCGACGTTAAAACGCTGATTTTATTGCATTTCACACGTCGAACGTAATGCACACCACGTTTAGCGTCGAAACAAGCCCAGCGGCCCGCAAAACGCAGCGTTTCCTCGATTTTGACAGTATTTTCTTTCCCGTTGGAGATATTCCGACGTTAAAACGCCGATTTTACTGCAATTCACACGTCGAACGTAATGCACACCACGTTTAGCGTCGAAACAAGCCCAGCGGCCCGCAAAACGCAGCGTTTCCTCGATTTTGACAGTATTTTCTTTCCCGTTGGAGATATTCCGACGTTAAAACGCTGATTTTACTGCAATTCACAAGTCGAACGTAATGCACACCACGTTTAGCATCGAAACAAGCCCAGCGGCCCGCAAAACGCAGCCTTTCGCCGATTTTGACATTATTTTCTTTCCCGTTGGAGATATTTCGACGTTAAAACGCTGATTTTACTGCATTTCACACGTCGAACGTAATGCACACCACGTTTAGCATTGAAACAAGCCCAGCGGCCCGCAAAACGCAGCCTTTCGCCGATTTTGACATTATTTTCTTTCCCGTTGGAGATATTTCGACGTTAAAACGCTGATTTTATTGCATTTCACACGTCGAACGTAATGCACACCACGTTTAGCGTCGAAACAAGCCCAGCGGCCCGCAAAACGCAGCGTTTCCTCGATTTTGACAGTATTTTCTTTCCCGTTGGAGATATTTCGACGTTAAAACGCTGCTTCTATTGCATTTCACACGTCGAACGTAATGCACACCATGTTTAGCATCGAAACAAGCCCAGCGGCCCGCAAAACGCAGCGTTTCCTCGATTTTGACAGTATTTTCTTTCCCGTTGGAGATATTTCGACGTTAAAACGCTGCTTCTATTGCATTTCACACGTCGAACGTAATGCACACCACGTTTAGCATCGAAACAAGCCCAGCGGCCCGCAAAACGCAGCCTTTCGCCGATTTTGACAGTATTTTCTTTCCCGTTGGAGATATTTCGACGTTAAAACTCTGATTTTATTGCATTTCACGCGTCGAACGTAATGCACACCATGTTTAGCATCGAAACAAGCCCAGCGGCCCGCAAAACGCAGCGTTTCCTCGATTTTGACAGTATTTTCTTTCCCGTTGGAGATATTTCGACGTTAAAACGCTGATTTTACTGCATTTCACACGTCGAACGTAATGCACACCACGTTTAGCATCGAAACAAGCCCAGCGGCCCGCAAAACGCAGCGTTTCCTCGATTTTGACAGTATTTTTTTTCCCGTTGGAGATATTTCGACGTTAAAACGCTGATTTTACTGCATTACACACGTCGAACGTAATGCACACCACGTTTAGCATCGAAACAAGCCCAGCGGCCCGCAAAACGCAGCCTTTCGCCGATTTTGACAGTATTTTCTTTCCCGTTGGAGATATTTCGACGTTAAAACGCTGCTTCTATTGCATTTCACACGTCGAACGTAATGCACACCACGTTTAGCATCGAAACAAGCCCAGCGGCCCGCAAAACGCAGCGTTTCCTCGATTTTGACAGTATTTTTTTTCCCGTTGGAGATATTTCGACGTTAAAACGCTGATTTTACTGCATTACACACGTCGAACGTAATGCACACCACGTTTAGCATCGAAACAAGCCCAGAGGCCCGCAAAACGCAGCGTTTCCTCGATTTTGACAGTATTTTCTTTCCCGTTGGAGATATTTCGACGTTAAAACGCTGATTTTACTGCATTTCACACGTCGAACGTAATGCACACCACGTTTAGCATCGAAACAAGCCCAGCGGCCCGCAAAACGCAGCCTTTCGCTGATTTTGACAGTATTTTCGTTCCCGTTCGAGATATTTCGACGTTAAAACGCTGATTATACTGCATTTCACACGTCGAACGTGATGCACACCACGTTTAGCATCGAAACAAGCCCAGCGGCCCGCAAAACGCAGCGTTTCCTCGATTTTGACAGTATTTTCTTTCCCGTTGGAGATATTTCGACGTTAAAACGCTGATTTTACTGCATTTCACACGTCGAACGTAATGCACACCACGTTTAGCATCGAAACAAGCCCAGCGGCCCGCAAAACGCAGCGTTTCCTCGATTTTGACAGTATTTTCTTTCCCGTTGGAGATATTTCGACGTTAAAACGCTGCTTCTATTGCATTTCACACGTTGAACGTAATGCACACCACGTTTAGCATCGAAACAAGCCCAGCGGCCCGCAAAACGCAGCGTTTCCTCGATTTTGACAGTATTTTTTTTCCCGTTGGAGATATTTCGACGTTAAAACGCTGATTTTACTGCATTTCACACGTCGAACGTAATGCACACCACGTTTAGCATCGAAACAAGCCCAGAGGCCCGCAAAACGCAGCGTTTCCTCGATTTTGACAGTATTTTCTTTCCCGTTGGAGATATTTCGACGTTAAAACGCTGATTTTACTGCATTTCACACGTCGAACGTAATGCACACCACGTTTAGCATCGAAACAAGCCCAGCGGCCCGCAAAACGCAGCGTTTCCTCGATTTTGACAGTATTTTCTTTCCCGTTGGAGATATTTCGACGTTAAAACGCTGATTTTACTGCATTTCACACGTCGAACGTAATGCACACCACGTTTAGCATCGAAACAAGCCCAGCGGCCCGCAAAACGCAGCCTTTCGCCGATTTTGACAGTATTTTCGTTCCCGTTCGAGATATTTCGACGTTAAAACGCTGATTATACTGCATCTCACACGTCGAACGTGATGCACACCACGTTTAGCATCGAAACAAGCCCAGCGGCCCGCAAAACGCAGCCTTTCGCCGATTTTGACAGTATTTTCGTTCCCGTTCAAGATATTTCGACGTTAAAACGCTGATTATACTGCATTTCACACGTCGAACGTAATGCACACCACGTTTAGCATCGAAACAAGCCCAGCGGCCCGCAAAACGCAGCCTTTCGCCGATTTTGACAGTATTTTCTTTCCCGTTGGAGATATTTCGACGTTAAAACTCTGATTTTATTGCATTTCACGCGTCGAACGTAATGCACACCATGTTTAGCATCGAAACAAGCCCAGCGGCCCGCAAAACGCAGCGTTTCCTCGATTTTGACAGTATTTTCTTTCCCGTTGGAGATATTTCGACGTTAAAACGCTGCTTCTATTGCATTTCACACGTCGAACGTAATGCACACCACGTTTAGCATCGAAACAAGCCCAGCGGCCCGCAAAACGCAGCCTTTCGCCGATTTTGACAGTATTTTCTTTCCCGTTGGAGATATTTCGACGTTAAAACTCTGATTTTATTGCATTTCACGCGTCGAACGTAATGCACACCATGTTTAGCATCGAAACAAGCCCAGCGGCCCGCAAAACGCAGCGTTTCCTCGATTTTGACAGTATTTTCTTTCCCGTTGGAGATATTTCGACGTTAAAACGCTGATTTTACTGCATTTCACACGTCGAACGTAATGCACACCACGTTTAGCATCGAAACAAGCCCAGCGGCCCGCAAAACGCAGCGTTTCCTCGATTTTGACAGTATTTTTTTTCCCGTTGGAGATATTTCGACGTTAAAACGCTGATTTTACTGCATTACACACGTCGAACGTAATGCACACCACGTTTAGCATCGAAACAAGCCCAGAGGCCCGCAAAACGCAGCGTTTCCTCGATTTTGACAGTATTTTCTTTCCCGTTGGAGATATTTCGACGTTAAAACGCTGATTTTACTGCATTTCACACGTCGAACGTAATGCACACCACGTTTAGCATCGAAACAAGCCCAGCGGCCCGCAAAACGCAGCCTTTCGCTGATTTTGACAGTATTTTCGTTCCCGTTCGAGATATTTCGACGTTAAAACGCTGATTATACTGCATTTCACACGTCGAACGTGATGCACACCACGTTTAGCATCGAAACAAGCCCAGCGGCCCGCAAAACGCAGCCTTTCGCCGATTTTGACAGTATTTTCTTTCCCGTTGGAGATATTTCGACGTTATAACGCTGATTTTACTGCATTTCACACGTCGAACATAATGCACACCACGTTTAGCATCGAAACAAGCCCAGCGGCCCGCAAAACGCAGCCTTTCGCCGATTTTGACAGTATTTTCTTTCCCGTTGGAGATTTTTCGACGTTAAAACGCTGATTTTGCTGCATTTCACACGTCGAACGTAATGCACACCACGTTTAGCTTCGAAACAAGCCCAGCGGCCCGCAAAACGCAGCCTTTCGCCGATTTTGACAGTATTTTCTTTCCCGTTGGAGATATTTCGACGTTAAAACTCTGATTTTATTGCATTTCACGCGTCGAACGTAATGCACACCACGTTTAGCATCGAAACAAGCCCAGCGGCCCGCAAAACGCAGCCTTTCGCCGATTTTGACAGTATTTTCGTTCCCGTTGGAGATATTTCGACGTTAAAACGCTGATTTTACTGCATTTCACACGTCGAACGTAATGCACACCACGTTTAGCATGGAAACAAGCCCAGCGGCCCGCAAAACGCAGCCTTTCGCCGATTTTGACATTATTTTTTTTCCCGTTGGAGATATTTCGACGTTAAAACTCTGATTTTACTGCAATTCACACGTCGAACGTAATACACACCACGTTTAGCGTCGAAACAAGCCCTGCGGCCCGCAAAACGCAGCGTTTCCTCGATTTTGACAGTATTTTCTTTCCCGTTGGAGATATTTCGACGTTAAAACGCTGCTTCTATTGCATTTCACACGTCGAACGTAATGCACACCACGTTTAGCATCGAAACAAGCCCAGCGGCCCGCAAAACGCAGCCTTTCTCCGATTTTGACAGTATTTTCTTTCCCGTTGGAGATATTTCGACGTTAAAACTCTGATTTTATTGCATTTCACGCGTCGAACGTAATGCACACCATGTTTAGCATCGAAACAAGCCCAGCGGCCCGCAAAACGCAGCGTTTCCTCGATTTTGACAGTATTTTCTTTCCCGTTGGAGATATTTCGACGTTAAAACGCTGATTTTACTGCATTTCACACGTCGAACGTAATGCACACCACGTTTAGCATCGAAACAAGCCCAGAGGCCCGCAAAACGCAGCGTTTCCTCGATTTTGACAGTATTTTCTTTCCCGTTGGAGATATTTCGACGTTAAAACGCTGATTTTACTGCATTTCACACGTCGAACGTAATGCACACCACGTTTAGCATCGAAACAAGCCCAGCGGCCCGCAAAACGCAGCCTTTCGCCGATTTTGACAGTATTTTCGTTCCCGTTCGAGATATTTCGACGTTAAAACGCTGATTATACTGCATTTCACACGTCGAACGTAATGCACACCACGTTTAGCATCGAAACAAGCCCAGAGGCCCGCAAAACGCAGCGTTTCCTCGATTTTGACAGTATTTTCTTTCCCGTTGGAGATATTTCGACGTTAAAACGCTGATTTTACTGCATTTCACACGTCGAACGTAATGCACACCACGTTTAGCATCGAAACAAGCCCAGCGGCCCGCAAAACGCAGCGTTTCCTCGATTTTGACAGTATTTTCTTTCCCGTTGGAGATATTTCGACGTTAAAACGCTGCTTCTATTGCATTTCACACGTTGAACGTAATGCACACCACGTTTAGCATCGAAACAAGCCCAGCGGCCCGCAAAACGCAGCGTTTCCTCGATTTTGACAGTATTTTTTTTCCCGTTGGAGATATTTCGACGTTAAAACGCTGATTTTACTGCATTTCACACGTCGAACGTAATGCACACCACGTTTAGCATCGAAACAAGCCCAGAGGCCCGCAAAACGCAGCGTTTCCTCGATTTTGACAGTATTTTCTTTCCCGTTGGAGATATTTCGACGTTAAAACGCTGATTTTACTGCATTTCACACGTCGAACGTAATGCACACCACGTTTAGCATCGAAACAAGCCCAGCGGCCCGCAAAACGCAGCGTTTCCTCGATTTTGACAGTATTTTCTTTCCCGTTGGAGATATTTCGACGTTAAAACGCTGATTTTACTGCATTTCACACGTCGAACGTAATGCACACCACGTTTAGCATCGAAACAAGCCCAGCGGCCCGCAAAACGCAGCCTTTCGCCGATTTTGACAGTATTTTCGTTCCCGTTCGAGATATTTCGACGTTAAAACGCTGATTATACTGCATCTCACACGTCGAACGTGATGCACACCACGTTTAGCATCGAAACAAGCCCAGCGGCCCGCAAAACGCAGCCTTTCGCCGATTTTGACAGTATTTTCGTTCCCGTTCAAGATATTTCGACGTTAAAACGCTGATTATACTGCATTTCACACGTCGAACGTAATGCACACCACGTTTAGCATCGAAACAAGCCCAGCGGCCCGCAAAACGCAGCCTTTCGCCGATTTTGACAGTATTTTCTTTCCCGTTGGAGATATTTCGACGTTAAAACTCTGATTTTATTGCATTTCACGCGTCGAACGTAATGCACACCATGTTTAGCATCGAAACAAGCCCAGCGGCCCGCAAAACGCAGCGTTTCCTCGATTTTGACAGTATTTTCTTTCCCGTTGGAGATATTTCGACGTTAAAACGCTGCTTCTATTGCATTTCACACGTCGAACGTAATGCACACCACGTTTAGCATCGAAACAAGCCCAGCGGCCCGCAAAACGCAGCCTTTCGCCGATTTTGACAGTATTTTCTTTCCCGTTGGAGATATTTCGACGTTAAAACTCTGATTTTATTGCATTTCACGCGTCGAACGTAATGCACACCATGTTTAGCATCGAAACAAGCCCAGCGGCCCGCAAAACGCAGCGTTTCCTCGATTTTGACAGTATTTTCTTTCCCGTTGGAGATATTTCGACGTTAAAACGCTGATTTTACTGCATTTCACACGTCGAACGTAATGCACACCACGTTTAGCATCGAAACAAGCCCAGCGGCCCGCAAAACGCAGCGTTTCCTCGATTTTGACAGTATTTTTTTTCCCGTTGGAGATATTTCGACGTTAAAACGCTGATTTTACTGCATTACACACGTCGAACGTAATGCACACCACGTTTAGCATCGAAACAAGCCCAGAGGCCCGCAAAACGCAGCGTTTCCTCGATTTTGACAGTATTTTCTTTCCCGTTGGAGATATTTCGACGTTAAAACGCTGATTTTACTGCATTTCACACGTCGAACGTAATGCACACCACGTTTAGCATCGAAACAAGCCCAGCGGCCCGCAAAACGCAGCCTTTCGCTGATTTTGACAGTATTTTCGTTCCCGTTCGAGATATTTCGACGTTAAAACGCTGATTATACTGCATTTCACACGTCGAACGTGATGCACACCACGTTTAGCATCGAAACAAGCCCAGCGGCCCGCAAAACGCAGCCTTTCGCCGATTTTGACAGTATTTTCTTTCCCGTTGGAGATATTTCGACGTTATAACGCTGATTTTACTGCATTTCACACGTCGAACATAATGCACACCACGTTTAGCATCGAAACAAGCCCAGCGGCCCGCAAAACGCAGCCTTTCGCCGATTTTGACAGTATTTTCTTTCCCGTTGGAGATTTTTCGACGTTAAAACGCTGATTTTGCTGCATTTCACACGTCGAACGTAATGCACACCACGTTTAGCTTCGAAACAAGCCCAGCGGCCCGCAAAACGCAGCCTTTCGCCGATTTTGACAGTATTTTCTTTCCCGTTGGAGATATTTCGACGTTAAAACTCTGATTTTATTGCATTTCACGCGTCGAACGTAATGCACACCACGTTTAGCATCGAAACAAGCCCAGCGGCCCGCAAAACGCAGCCTTTCGCCGATTTTGACAGTATTTTCGTTCCCGTTGGAGATATTTCGACGTTAAAACGCTGATTTTACTGCATTTCACACGTCGAACGTAATGCACACCACGTTTAGCATGGAAACAAGCCCAGCGGCCCGCAAAACGCAGCCTTTCGCCGATTTTGACATTATTTTTTTTCCCGTTGGAGATATTTCGACGTTAAAACTCTGATTTTACTGCAATTCACACGTCGAACGTAATACACACCACGTTTAGCGTCGAAACAAGCCCTGCGGCCCGCAAAACGCAGCGTTTCCTCGATTTTGACAGTATTTTCTTTCCCGTTGGAGATATTTCGACGTTAAAACGCTGCTTCTATTGCATTTCACACGTCGAACGTAATGCACACCACGTTTAGCATCGAAACAAGCCCAGCGGCCCGCAAAACGCAGCCTTTCTCCGATTTTGACAGTATTTTCTTTCCCGTTGGAGATATTTCGACGTTAAAACTCTGATTTTATTGCATTTCACGCGTCGAACGTAATGCACACCATGTTTAGCATCGAAACAAGCCCAGCGGCCCGCAAAACGCAGCGTTTCCTCGATTTTGACAGTATTTTCTTTCCCGTTGGAGATATTTCGACGTTAAAACGCTGATTTTACTGCATTTCACACGTCGAACGTAATGCACACCACGTTTAGCATCGAAACAAGCCCAGCGGCCCGCAAAACGCAGCGTTTCCTCGATTTTGACAGTATTTTCTTTCCCGTTGGAGATATTTCGACGTTAAAACGCTGCTTCTATTGCATTTCACACGTTGAACGTAATGCACACCACGTTTAGCATCGAAACAAGCCCAGCGGCCCGCAAAACGCAGCCTTTCGCCGATTTTGACAGTATTTTCTTTCCCGTTGGAGATATTTCGACGTTAAAACGCTGATTTTACTGCATTTCACACGTCGAACGTAATGCACACCACGTTTAGCATCGAAACAAGCCCAGCGGCCCGCAAAACGCAGCCTTTCGCCGATTTTGACAGTATTTTCTTTCCCGTTGGAGATATTTCGACGTTAAAACGCTGATTTTGCTGCATTTCACACGTCGAACGTAGTGCACACCACGTTTAGCATCGAATCAAGCCCAGCGGCCCGCAAAACGCAGCGTTTCCTCGATTTTGACAGTATTTTCTTTCCCGTTGGAGATATTTCGACGTTAAAACGCTGCTTCTATTGCATTTCACACGTCGAACGTAATGCACACCACGTTTAGCATCGAAACAAGCCCAGCGGCCCGCAAAACGCAGCCTTTCGCCGATTTTGACAGTATTTTCTTTCCCGTTGGAGATATTTCGACGTTAAAACTCTGATTTTATTGCATTTCACGCGTCGAACGTAATGCACACCATGTTTAGCATCGAAACAAGCCCAGCGGCCCGCAAAACGCAGCGTTTCCTCGATTTTAACAGTATTTTCTTTCCCGTTGGAGATATTTCGACGTTAAAACGCTGATTTTACTGCATTTCACACGTCGAACGTAATGCACACCACGTTTAGCATCGAAACAAGCCCAGCGGCCCGCAAAACGCAGCGTTTCCTCGATTTTGACAGTATTTTTTTTCCCGTTGGAGATATTTCGACGTTAAAACGCTGATTTTACTGCATTTCACACGTCGAACGTAATGCACACCACGTTTAGCATCGAAACAAGCCCAGAGGCCCGCAAAACGCAGCGTTTCCTCGATTTTGACAGTATTTTCTTTCCCGTTGGAGATATTTCGACGTTAAAACGCTGATTTTACTGCATTTCACACGTCGAACGTAATGCACACCACGTTTAGCATCGAAACAAGCCCAGCGGCCCGCAAAACGCAGCCTTTCGCCGATTTTGACAGTATTTTCGTTCCCGTTCGAGATATTTCGACGTTAAAACGCTGATTATACTGCATTTCACACGTCGAACGTAATGCACACCACGTTTAGCATCGAAACAAGCCCAGCGGCCTGCAAAACGCAGCCTTTCGCCGATTTTGACAGTATTTTCTTTCCCGTTGGAGATATTTCGACGTTAAAACTCTGATTTTATTGCATTTCACGCGTCGAACGTAATGCACACCATGTTTAGCATCGAAACAAGCCCAGCGGCCCGCAAAACGCAGCGTTTCCTCGATTTTGACAGTATTTTCTTTCCCGTTGGAGATATTTCGACGTTAAAACGCTGCTTCTATTGCATTTCACACGTCGAACGTAATGCACACCACGTTTAGCATCGAAACAAGCCCAGCGGCCCGCAAAACGCAGCCTTTCGCCGATTTTGACAGTATTTTCTTTCCCGTTGGAGATATTTCGACGTTAAAACTCTGATTTTATTGCATTTCACGCGTCGAACGTAATGCACACCATGTTTAGCATCGAAACAAGCCCAGCGGCCCGCAAAACGCAGCGTTTCCTCGATTTTGACAGTATTTTCTTTCCCGTTGGAGATATTTCGACGTTAAAACGCTGATTTTACTGCATTACACACGTCGAACGTAATGCACACCACGTTTAGCATCGAAGCAAGCCCAGAGGCCCGCAAAACGCAGCGTTTCCTCGATTTTGACAGTATTTTCTTTCCCGTTGGAGATATTTCGACGTTAAAACGCTGATTTTACTGCATTTCACGCGTCGAATGTAATGCACACCATGTTTAGCATCGAAACAAGCCCAGCGGCCCGCAAAACGCAGCGTTTCCTCGATTTTGACAGTATTTTCTTTCCCGTTGGAGATATTTCGACGTTAAAACGCTGCTTCTATTGCATTTCACACGTCGAACGTAATGCACACCACGTTTAGCATCGAAACAAGCCCAGCGGCCCGCAAAACGCAGCCTTTCGCCGATTTTGACAGTATTTTCTTTCCCGTTGGAGATATTTCGACGTTAAAACTCTGATTTTATTGCATTTCACGCGTCGAACGTAATGCACACCATGTTTAGCATCGAAACAAGCCCAGCGGCCCGCAAAACGCAGCGTTTCCTCGATTTTAACAGTATTTTCTTTCCCGTTGGAGATATTTCGACGTTAAAACGCTGATTTTACTGCATTTCACACGTCGAACGTAATGCACACCACGTTTAGCATCGAAACAAGCCCAGCGGCCCGCAAAACGCAGCGTTTCCTCGATTTTGACAGTATTTTTTTTCCCGTTGGAGATATTTCGACGTTAAAACGCTGATTTTACTGCATTTCACACGTCGAACGTAATGCACACCACGTTTAGCATCGAAACAAGCCCAGAGGCCCGCAAAACGCAGCCTTTCGCCGATTTTGACAGTATTTTCGTTCCCGTTCGAGATATTTCGACGTTAAAACGCTGATTATACTGCATCTCACACGTCGAACGTGATGCACACCACGTTTAGCATCGAAACAAGCCCAGCGGCCCGCAAAACGCAGCCTTTCGCCGATTTTGACAGTATTTTCGTTCCCGTTCGAGATATTTCGACGTTAAAACGCTGATTATACTGCATTTCACACGTCGAACGTAATGCACACCACGTTTAGCATCGAAACAAGCCCAGCGGCCCGCAAAACGCAGCCTTTCGCCGATTTTGACAGTATTTTCTTTCCCGTTGGAGATATTTCGACGTTAAAACGCTGCTTCTATTGCATTTCACACGTCGAACGTAATGCACACCACGTTTAGCATCGAAACAAGCCCAGCGGCCCGCAAAACGCAGCGTTTCCTCGATTTTGACAGTATTTTTTTTCCCGTTGGAGATATTTCGACGTTAAAACGCTGATTTTACTGCATTACACACGTCGAACGTAATGCACACCACGTTTAGCATCGAAACAAGCCCAGAGGCCCGCAAAACGCAGCGTTTCCTCGATTTTGACAGTATTTTCTTTCCCGTTGGAGATATTTCGACGTTAAAACGCTGATTTTACTGCATTTCACACGTCGAACGTAATGCACACCACGTTTAGCATCGAAACAAGCCCAGCGGCCCGCAAAACGCAGCCTTTCGCTGATTTTGACAGTATTTTCGTTCCCGTTCGAGATATTTCGACGTTAAAACGCTGATTATACTGCATTTCACACGTCGAACGTGATGCACACCACGTTTAGCATCGAAACAAGCCCAGCGGCCCGCAAAACGCAGCCTTTCGCCGATTTTGACAGTATTTTCTTTCCCGTTGGAGATATTTCGACGTTATAACGCTGATTTTACTGCATTTCACACTTCGAACATAATGCACACCACGTTTAGCATCGAAACAAGCCCAGCGGCCCGCAAAACGCAGCCTTTCGCCGATTTTGACAGTATTTTCTTTCCCGTTGGAGATTTTTCGACGTTAAAACGCTGATTTTGCTGCATTTCACACGTCGAACGTAATGCACACCACGTTTAGCATCGAAACAAGCCCAGCGGCCCGCAAAACGCAGCCTTTCGCCGATTTTGACAGTATTTTCTTTCCCGTTGGAGATATTTCGACGTTAAAACTCTGATTTTATTGCATTTCACGCGTCGAACGTAATGCACACCACGTTTAGCATCGAAACAAGCCCAGCGGCCCGCAAAACGCAGCCTTTCGCCGATTTTGACAGTATTTTCGTTCCCGTTGGAGATATTTCGACGTTAAAACGCTGATTTTACTGCATTTCACACGTCGAACGTAATGCACACCACGTTTAGCATGGAAACAAGCCCAGCGGCCCGCAAAACGCAGCCTTTCGCCGATTTTGACATTATTTTCTTTCCCGTTGGAGATATTTCGACGTTAAAACTCTGATTTTACTGCAATTCACACGTCGAACGTAATACACACCACGTTTAGCGTCGAAACAAGCCCTGCGGCCCGCAAAACGCAGCGTTTCCTCGATTTTGACAGTATTTTCTTTCCCGTTGGAGATATTTCGACGTTAAAACGCTGCTTCTATTGCATTTCACACGTCGAACGTAATGCACACCACGTTTAGCATCGAAACAAGCCCAGCGGCCCGCAAAACACAGCGTTTCCTCGATTTTGACAGTATTTTCTTTCCCGTTGGAGATATTTCGACGTTAAAACGCTGATTTTACTGCATTTCACGCGTCGAATGTAATGCACACCATGTTTAGCATCGAAACAAGCCCAGCGGCCCGCAAAACGCAGCGTTTCCTCGATTTTGACAGTATTTTCTTTCCCGTTGGAGATATTTCGACGTTAAAACGCTGCTTCTATTGCATTTCACACGTCGAACGTAATGCACACCACGTTTAGCATCGAAACAAGCCCAGCGGCCCGCAAAACGCAGCCTTTCGCCGATTTTGACAGTATTTTCTTTCCCGTTGGAGATATTTCGACGTTAAAACTCTGATTTTATTGCATTTCACGCGTCGAACGTAATGCACACCATGTTTAGCATCGAAACAAGCCCAGCGGCCCGCAAAACGCAGCGTTTCCTCGATTTTAACAGTATTTTCTTTCCCGTTGGAGATATTTCGACGTTAAAACGCTGATTTTACTGCATTTCACACGTCGAACGTAATGCACACCACGTTTAGCATCGAAACAAGCCCAGCGGCCCGCAAAACGCAGCGTTTCCTCGATTTTGACAGTATTTTTTTTCCCGTTGGAGATATTTCGACGTTAAAACGCTGATTTTACTGCATTTCACACGTCGAACGTAATGCACACCACGTTTAGCATCGAAACAAGCCCAGAGGCCCGCAAAACGCAGCCTTTCGCCGATTTTGACAGTATTTTCGTTCCCGTTCGAGATATTTCGACGTTAAAACGCTGATTATACTGCATCTCACACGTCGAACGTGATGCACACCACGTTTAGCATCGAAACAAGCCCAGCGGCCCGCAAAACGCAGCCTTTCGCCGATTTTGACAGTATTTTCGTTCCCGTTCGAGATATTTCGACGTTAAAACGCTGATTATACTGCATTTCACACGTCGAACGTAATGCACACCACGTTTAGCATCGAAACAAGCCCAGCGGCCCGCAAAACGCAGCCTTTCGCCGATTTTGACAGTATTTTCTTTCCCGTTGGAGATATTTCGACGTTAAAACGCTGCTTCTATTGCATTTCACACGTCGAACGTAATGCACACCACGTTTAGCATCGAAACAAGCCCAGCGGCCCGCAAAACGCAGCCTTTCGCCGATTTTGACAGTATTTTCTTTCCCGTTGGAGATATTTCGACGTTAAAACTCTGATTTTATTGCATTTCACGCGTCGAACGTAATGCACACCATGTTTAGCATCGAAACAAGCCCAGCGGCCCGCAAAACGCAGCGTTTCCTCGATTTTAACAGTATTTTCTTTCCCGTTGGAGATATTTCGACGTTAAAACGCTGATTTTACTGCATTTCACACGTCGAACGTAATGCACACCACGTTTAGCATCGAAACAAGCCCAGCGGCCCGCAAAACGCAGCGTTTCCTCGATTTTGACAGTATTTTTTTTCCCGTTGGAGATATTTCGACGTTAAAACGCTGATTTTACTGCATTTCACACGTCGAACGTAATGCACACCACGTTTAGCATCGAAACAAGCCCAGAGGCCCGCAAAACGCAGCCTTTCGCCGATTTTGACAGTATTTTCGTTCCCGTTCGAGATATTTCGACGTTAAAACGCTGATTATACTGCATCTCACACGTCGAACGTGATGCACACCACGTTTAGCATCGAAACAAGCCCAGCGGCCCGCAAAACGCAGCCTTTCGCCGATTTTGACAGTATTTTCGTTCCCGTTCGAGATATTTCGACGTTAAAACGCTGATTATACTGCATTTCACACGTCGAACGTAATGCACACCACGTTTAGCATCGAAACAAGCCCAGCGGCCCGCAAAACGCAGCCTTTCGCCGATTTTGACAGTATTTTCTTTCCCGTTGGAGATATTTCGACGTTAAAACGCTGCTTCTATTGCATTTCACACGTCGAACGTAATGCACACCACGTTTAGCATCGAAACAAGCCCAGCGGCCCGCAAAACGCAGCCTTTCGCCGATTTTGACAGTATTTTCTTTCCCGTTGGAGATATTTCGACGTTAAAACTCCGATTTTATTGCATTTCACGCGTCGAACGTAATGCACACCATGTTTAGCATCGAAACAAGCCCAGCGGCCCGCAAAACGCAGCGTTTCCTCGATTTTGACAGTATTTTCTTTCCCGTTGGAGATATTTCGACGTTAAAACGCTGATTTTACTGCATTTCACACGTCGAACGTAATGCACACCACGTTTAGCATCGAAACAAGCCCAGCGGCCCGCAAAACGCAGCGTTTCCTCGATTTTGACAGTATTTTTTTTCCCGTTGGAGATATTTCGACGTTAAAACGCTGATTTTACTGCATTACACACGTCGAACGTAATGCACACCACGTTTAGCATCGAAACAAGCCCAGAGGCCCGCAAAACGCAGCGTTTCCTCGATTTTGACAGTATTTTCTTTCCCGTTGGAGATATTTCGACGTTAAAACGCTGATTTTACTGCATTTCACACGTCGAACGTAATGCACACCACGTTTAGCATCGAAACAAGCCCAGCGGCCCGCAAAACGCAGCCTTTCGCTGATTTTGACAGTATTTTCGTTCCCGTTGGAGATATTTCGACGTTAAAACGCTGATTTTACTGCATTACACACGTCGAACGTAATGCACACCACGTTTAGCATCGAAACAAGCCCAGAGGCCCGCAAAACGCAGCGTTTCCTCGATTTTGACAGTATTTTCTTTCCCGTTGGAGATATTTCGACGTTAAAACGCTGATTTTACTGCATTTCACACGTCGAACGTAATGCACACCACGTTTAGCATCGAAACAAGCCCAGCGGCCCGCAAAACGCAGCCTTTCGCTGATTTTGACAGTATTTTCGTTCCCGTTCGAGATATTTCGACGTTAAAACGCTGATTATACTGCATTTCACACGTCGAACGTGATGCACACCACGTTTAGCATCGAAACAAGCCCAGCGGCCCGCAAAACGCAGCCTTTCGCCGATTTTGACAGTATTTTCTTTCCCGTTGGAGATATTTCGACGTTATAACGCTGATTTTACTGCATTTCACACTTCGAACATAATGCACACCACGTTTAGCATCGAAACAAGCCCAGCGGCCCGCAAAACGCAGCCTTTCGCCGATTTTGACAGTATTTTCTTTCCCGTTGGAGATTTTTCGACGTTAAAACGCTGATTTTGCTGCATTTCACACGTCGAACGTAATGCACACCACGTTTAGCATCGAAACAAGCCCAGCGGCCCGCAAAACGCAGCCTTTCGCCGATTTTGACAGTATTTTCTTTCCCGTTGGAGATATTTCGACGTTAAAACTCTGATTTTATTGCATTTCACGCGTCGAACGTAATGCACACCACGTTTAGCATCGAAACAAGCCCAGCGGCCCGCAAAACGCAGCCTTTCGCCGATTTTGACAGTATTTTCGTTCCCGTTGGAGATATTTCGACGTTAAAACGCTGATTTTACTGCATTTCACACGTCGAACGTAATGCACACCACGTTTAGCATGGAAACAAGCCCAGCGGCCCGCAAAACGCAGCCTTTCGCCGATTTTGACATTATTTTCTTTCCCGTTGGAGATATTTCGACGTTAAAACTCTGATTTTACTGCAATTCACACGTCGAACGTAATACACACCACGTTTAGCGTCGAAACAAGCCCTGCGGCCCGCAAAACGCAGCGTTTCCTCGATTTTGACAGTATTTTCTTTCCCGTTGGAGATATTTCGACGTTAAAACGCTGCTTCTATTGCATTTCACACGTCGAACGTAATGCACACCACGTTTAGCATCGAAACAAGCCCAGCGGCCCGCAAAACACAGCGTTTCCTCGATTTTGACAGTATTTTCTTTCCCGTTGGAGATATTTCGACGTTAAAACGCTGATTTTACTGCATTTCACGCGTCGAATGTAATGCACACCATGTTTAGCATCGAAACAAGCCCAGCGGCCCGCAAAACGCAGCGTTTCCTCGATTTTGACAGTATTTTCTTTCCCGTTGGAGATATTTCGACGTTAAAACGCTGCTTCTATTGCATTTCACACGTCGAACGTAATGCACACCACGTTTAGCATCGAAACAAGCCCAGCGGCCCGCAAAACGCAGCCTTTCGCCGATTTTGACAGTATTTTCTTTCCCGTTGGAGATATTTCGACGTTAAAACTCTGATTTTATTGCATTTCACGCGTCGAACGTAATGCACACCATGTTTAGCATCGAAACAAGCCCAGCGGCCCGCAAAACGCAGCGTTTCCTCGATTTTAACAGTATTTTCTTTCCCGTTGGAGATATTTCGACGTTAAAACGCTGATTTTACTGCATTTCACACGTCGAACGCAATGCACACCACGTTTAGCATCGAAACAAGCCCAGCGGCCCGCAAAACGCAGCGTTTCCTCGATTTTGACAGTATTTTTTTTCCCGTTGGAGATATTTCGACG